>CM027847.1:24713065-24837041 GCA_016097595.1 Eucalyptus pumila
ACTCAAATGTCGCATTAAAATAATATACTTGGCTTATTTTCTTCATATTAAAAACACCCTAAGAAAATAATCGTGTGTGGGCACACTATTGATCAAACCTTAAAAATCGATATATTTCCTTTTAAAAATCTCACTATTTGATATAGTACTTACAAACATTTTCGGTGTCAAAACCCGACATCCGATATTTTCTAATTAAATACCAAAATTTCACAATTTTGAAATAATAAATCAAAATCACAATCACCACTCCATTACACAAATTATCATTCAATTGCATAAACTAATCACACCACGACAATCAGCATGAAATTCTAACGATCGGCTATCCCGGTATAATTTTCAAAAACTATTAAATAATTAAATAAATTGCAAAATTAATTAAATAAATGCCTAATTAAGCTAAATATGCTAATCTAACCACCTAATTGGACTTAGAAAAATAATGTAACTAACCTAGCCACATCTACACTAGTTAAACTACTTAATTGAACTAACTACCCACCTAATCAACCTATCTAATTAATCTAATTAACAAAACAAGCTAAATCAATACACTAATCACACTTAAGATAATCTAAACCTCCCCTAAGCATAATTAACCCCCTAAGAAAAATTTAGCAAGTAAACTCACCGGATTAGCGAGCCGGTGAGTTCACGGTGACGGTGGCCCGACGGTGAGTGAGACTTAGGTCAACGGCAACGCCAAGTGAGGTCTGGAAGGGGCCCGAAACAGCCCACGAAGCCTCAGCCCATCACTGGAACTTTGGTTCTGGACTTGGGCTAGAGGAGTTGGACGAGCAGCTCGACTTGGCTAGAACTGCGAGGAAACGGCACGGCGGCTTGGATGGGCGACGGAAGGGGGCTCAACGGTGACAGCTGGCGGCTGGAAGGACGGTGACGTGGCTTCCAAGCAGTCAAGTCGACAACTGGCTTCGGTGGTCGACGACTCGAGACGGTGGACGCACGGATGGCTGGCGTGGGCGCGGGGGACTGGCGCGGGGCTTCGGCAACTCGGGCGATGCTCGAACGGCGGTGAGGGGCGGTCGACGGCTGCTACTAGTTATTTGCTGGCTTTCTGCACTTGATTCAGCAACAATGGAGGCCAAAGCAACAAGGAGGAGGAAGGAGAAGCTCTACTGGTTAAAGGGGTACAACAAGCCTCATAAGTCAACATAAATATCCCAAATGCTTGAGTATCATGCCCCCCAAAGTCCTCACCTGAGACCAGCTACCTTATCTCCTCCAAAACTTCTCCAAGAAGCCACTCTAGGTGTCGAAAATGTTGCCCCCCCCCCGCAGCTACGAATTTGAGACATTTCCTTCCAATTCAATCCAATTTCACTTCAATTCTATCCAATTAAATGGCCAACTTGCCAAGGTAGGTGCCCACTTCAAATCCATAATTTTCCTTCACAAAATAGTCCAACTTGATGGCCAAAAACGCACTAAAAAAAGCCATCCTAATGGTCTAATTTCGCCAAACTTTCATTTTTCACCAAAAATCCGAACTCGTCGAAAATTCTTCGGAAGATGAGTCGATATTCTTAAAATAAATAGTGACATGACAGAACTTTCAATTCTTGAAATCAAATTCAATTAAGTGGTTAATTTCAATCGGCGTGATTTTAGCGTGACCTCACCTACCGGGTAGCTTTTAGGAATTTTTAGCGCATTTGACCCATGGCCGATTATTCTCGAGCCACGTGTGTAACTCCGACTCATTGGCGACTCTCGATTGTTGTGAAAATCTCAAGGTTTCAAATACGAACACAGGGTACAAAAACGACAGAAAAATCAGTTTAGTGCCGTTCGACAGGAATTTTAATCACCCACACTTTAATTACATTCCTCAGTTGAATCGACCTATCTTCGATCTCTAATTGATTTTAACAGTGTCATATTGACCCATTGCAGATTAGCACGGTCGAGCAGTTGATTTCTGGTCGAATTCCTAAGTATGTTGCGTTTAAATTCCTTAACGGCTTCACTTGATAGATTAGTTATCTCGCGAGTGATCAACTCAGAGAAAAAGACTATAGGCGCGTCGAAGAAAAGCCCAACTCAATTAATTGAAAACAGAATAAAAAATCAGGCTGTCACAACTCTTCCCCTCTTATAAAAATTTCGTCCTCAAAATTTAAACCATTACAATGCTTAAACAAAAAGGTGAGGGTATTGTCGTCTCATCAAGTCTTCACTTTCCCAGGTTGCTCATTTTGTCCCATGGTATTGCTAGACCACTTTGACTAACGGGATCGTCTTTTTGCATAGAACATGTTCCTTGCGATCTACAACCTGAACTGGTCTCTCCATATATGACACTCTATCGTCCACGTCTAATTCTTCAAAATTCAACACGTGAGTTGGGTCAGGCTCATACTTTCTCGACATCGACGCATGGAATACGTCATGCACTTGCGCCAGTCTCGACGGTAATGCAAGACGATACACTTAAGTCCCTATTCTTTCTGGAATCTCAAAGGGACCAACGTACCTCGGACTCAGCTTCCCTTTTTTGCCAAATCGCGAAGTACCCCTCATCGGTGACACCTTCAGAAAGATGTGTTCACCAACTTGGAATTCCAATGGTCTCCAATGTTTATCTGCGTAGCTTTTTTGACGATTCTTAGTAGTCTTTAATCTGTCTCTGATAACTGCAACTGCATCTACTGACCGTTGAACCAATTCTGGGTCTGTGATCTTCCGTTCTCCGACTTCATCCCAACAAACTAGAGTTCTGCATGCTCAGTCATACAACACTTCAAACGGTGTCATCTGAATACTCTGCTGGTAGCTGTTGTTGTAGGCGAACTCAACAAGATGAAACTATTCCTCCCAACTTCCTTTGAAGTCTAGCACACAAGCTTGCAGCATGTCCTCGAGGGTTTGAATCGTCCTCTCAGATTGGCCATCTTTCTGTGGATGATAAGTTGTACTGTACTACAGCTTTGTTCCCAAGGAAGTCTATAAACTTTTCCAGAAGGCTGCCATGAACTTCGGGTCTCGGTCAGATGTAATCGTCACTGGCACACCATACAGACGAACTATCTGATGCGCGTACAACTCTGCATACCTATCCAAAGCATTGTCCTTTCGTACGACGATAAAGTGAGTCGACTATGTCAATCTGTCGACCACAACACAAATGGAATCATCACCCCTCTGACTCCTCGGTAAGCCCATCACAAAGTCCATTGTGATGTGTTCCCATTTCCATTCGAGAATCTCGAGAGGTTGTAGAAGCCCTCCCGGCTTACAGTGTTGTGCCTTCACTTGCTGACACGTCAAACACTTGGCGACATGCTTGGCGATATCCGCCTTCATACCGATCCGCCAATAGTGTTGACGTAGATTCTGGTACATCTTTATACTACATAGATGAATGCTGTAACTACTATGATGAGCTTCTGACAAAATCTTCTCCTTAAGCTCTGCATCGTCAGGTACACACAATCGTCCACGAACCTTCAGTGTTCCGTCTTCAGAAATCTGAAAGTCAGCCTTTCTCTTGTCTGCAACGTCTTGATCCTTATCTAGGTCTGTCAACTATCGTCAAGTACACACAATCGTTAAGGAAGTATGTTTAAAATCCATCATCTGCGGAACCCCGTATTGTACCTGACGCTTCACCATCTAAGGACCTGAAACGATTAAGCCCACGATGAGGTGAAATGATGTCTCAGCGAGTTCACGCCTTAAACCCTAATTAGGAAGGAAATACGCTTAGAGGCAGCCTATACACACATTACAAAAGAATTACCTTGCATCGGTTCCTCCCTGCACGTTAGTACAGTTCATATACTAGATACATATAGTAAAAGTACTCATCAATTGGGACGTCTCACTTTCAAACCAATCAGTCACAGAGGTCCCAATTATAACACGTCACATTATGTGCCACATAATTTTGTCCCATAATTAGACGCATAAATTTCAATCATTCATGCATCCCAATTGATTACGACCCAACGGCCACGACCGACTCAACAGCTAGCGGTTTTCCGGCATAGCCGGGCGTCGTCTAGCACCATCAAGCACGGCAACGTCTACATCTAGACGACATTCCACATAGGAGCATCGATCCAGCCTCCACTACAACCGGAATCCGCTGACTTGGGGCATTCCCGAAAGAACATCGTCCGGCTTAACAGCTCGTGATGGTTTATCATAGTGATTCCCTGCATATATAATCCCAACCAAAGACATCACGCTTTACACTCAAATGCCTCAATTAAAATAATATACTTGGCCTATTTTCTTCATATTAAAAACACCTAGTAAAATAATCGTGTATAGGTACACGGTCAGATCGAACCTTAAAAATCGATACCCTTCCTTTTAAAAATCTCACTATTTGATATAGTACTTAAAAACATTTTCGGTGTCAAAACCAAACACCCAGTATTTTCTAATTAAATACCAAAATTTCACAATTTTGAAATAATAAATCAAAATCACAATCACTACTCCATTGCACAAATTATCATTTAATTGCATAAACTAATCACACCACGACAATCAGCATGAAATTCGATTTTAATCGACTATCTAGGTATAATTTTCGGAAAATATTAAATAATTAAATAAATTGTAAAATTAATTAAATAAATGCAAATTAATTATATAAATGCCTAATTAAGCTAAATATGCTAATCTAAACACCTAATTGAACTTAGAAAAATAATGTAACTAACCTAGCCACATCTACACTAGTTAAACGACCTAATTGAACTAACTACCACCTAATCAACCTATCTAATTAATCTAATTAACTAAACAAGCTAAATCAATACACCAATCACACTTAAGTTAATCTAAACCTCTCCTATGCATAATTAACCCCCTAACAAAGGTTTATCAAGTAAACTTACCGGATTTGCGAGCCGGTGAGTTGACGGCGATGGCGGCGCGACAGTGAGTGAGACTGGGGTTAACGGCGACACCAAGGGAGGTCCAAAAGGGGCTCGAAACAGCCCATGAAGCCTCAGCCCACAGCTAGAACTTCAATTTTGGACTTGGGCTGGAAGAGCTAGACGAGCAACTCGGCTTGACTAGAACTGCGAGGAAACGGCATGGCAGCTTGGACGAGCGGTAGAAGGGGGCTTGACAGCAACGGCTAGCAGCTGGAACAACGGTGACATGGCTTCCAGGCGGCCTGGTCAATGGCTGGCTTCGGTGGATGACGACTCGGGACGGTGGATGCACGACTGGCTGGCGCGAGTGCGAGGGACAGATGCACAGCTTTAACAGATTGGGCGTTGCTTGGACGGCGATGAGGGCTAGTCGATGGCTGCTGTTGGTTCTTGACTGGCTTTCTGCACTTGATTCAGCAACAATGGAGGCCAAAGCAACAAAGAGGAACAAGGAGAAGCTCTGCTGGTTTAAGGGGGATAACAAGCTTCATAAGTCAACATAAATATCCCAAATGCTTGAGTATCATGCCCCCAAAGTCCTCAGCTGAGACCATTTGCCTTATCTCCTCCAAAACTTCTCCAAGAAGCCACCTTAGGTGTCCAAAATGTTGCACCCCCCATGGCTACGAATTTGAGACATTGCCCTTTCAATTCAATCCAATTTCACTCCAATTCCATCCAATTAAATGGCCAACTTGCCAAGGTAGGTGCCCACTTTGTCACGCCCCGATCCTCGAGTGCGTGCCCATCCCTCGGTGGTCGATTAGATTGCGACGTCCTAGGACGCATCACCGATCCATTCATTTTAATGCGCATGCGGAAGCGTATAAATAAATCCCTAGACAACACAAAGATGGGATAGAAAAGCAGAGCCAAAATTTTGAAAACCACATCACACTTATATATATATATATATATATATATATATATATATATATATATAGCAGACTAAGTCATATATAATGCTAGTCTATTTATACAAGTCCACGAAAGGGTAGAGGGGCTACAGATCATCTAAGCATTCGAATCCCCAACTGAAGGTTTCGGGGTCTCAGGCTTCGGGGAATTAGGGTCTACCATTGAACCACCAGGAGAGTTAGCCGTACCTTGGCCTAAAGCAATCACTAACACCGACATAGGAATCTCAGACTTTGGTAGGGGACTTTCCCTGGGTCTATCTCGCTCATAACGATACTGCGATCTAAATTGATTGGGTAACCTTTGGGGTAGACTCGCATTAACCCAGATAATGGATCTCACGAGTTCGTAGACCCAGGTTCCTTAGCTCCCAGGGAGGGGAATCCGAGAGATCTGTTTAGTGACCTTCTTCGGCTGATCGAAGTGCTTAGGAGGAACAACCATCTAAGGACCTCAAAAAGTTAGCCCACGACGGGGTGAGATAATGTCTCAGCAAATTTACCTCCTAAACTCCAACTAGGAAGGAAATACGCCCAAAAACTACCTATGCACAAGCATAAGACAAAAGGACTTACTTTTGCATTAGTTCCTTCTTGCAAGTCAGTACGATTCAAACATTCTACCAATCACTTCAATTCAAATCAAGACATCGATCAATCGATCCAATCGATTCCATACCATCCATACCATTAATACCATCCATAAGGTTCGATTGATTCAAACACTACTCACCCAAGCTGAAAATAATAGATGGTATAGCTCACCAAAGCTGACAATAGATATATAATAATGCTCACCAAAGCTACTATATATCTATATTGCTCATTGAAGCTGATAAATAGTATATGCTTGCCGAAGCTAATAGATATCTATAACACTCACCAAAGCTGCTAGATAATATAGCTCACCAAAGCTGAGATATCTATAATGCTCACTAAAGCTGCTAGAGTATACTGCTCACCAAAGCTTATATATCGAGGCCCTCAAGCTGATATAATATATTGATAATGCTCACTGAAGCTACTAGGGTATATTGCTCACCGAAGCTGATATATCAAGGCCCTCGGGCTAATATAGTTTACCATTCTTATCTACTGACAATTTTACCATTTTCATAATACCCGGTAAAAATAATCGTGTGTGGGTACACGATCGGTTTAAACCAAAATACAATATTTCCCTTTTTAAAAATCTCACAATTTAATATAGTTCACAAGGATATTTTTGGCATTATAAACCGACACCCGATGTTTCCTGATTAAATATTTAAATTATTCAATTTGGGATATAAACCCAAAATTACAATTATCACTAAAATAGCACAAATTAGCACTCAATTAAATAAACCAAACACACAATTGCAATCAGTACGAAATTTGGTCACCGGTTATCCTAGTCTAATTTCTGGAAAATAATAAATAATTAAATAAATACCAAAATTAATTAAATAAATTCAATTAAATGCCATAATTGCAAACTTAGGCCAAAAAGCCTAATTAACTATCAAACGGGTCCGGAAAATTTCCAAACCTATTTAGATAAATAATTCAACCTATCTAATTGTTAATTCAGCCGATCTAATCACCTAACATGCAATAACGAGTAATTAAATCATTAATCCATTCTAAGTAACCACCTAAACCATACTTAGCCTAAACTAATCAACCCTTAAGCATCATTAACTCCATAAGTAAAGTTTAGTGAGTAAACTCATCGGTTTTGAAATCCGATGAGTTCACGACGATGGCAAGGCGAAGACGGGCAACAAACTCTAAAGCAGCGACACCCTACGAGGCCCAGAAGCGGTCCAAAATGGGCCTCGAGGCCCACGGTGGCTTGTTGGTCTTCGGTTTTGCTGGGTGGGCCGAGAGGCTGGAACGGAGGTCGGCTTGGGTTGAAACGGTGAGGACGGGCAGCAGCAGTCTAGGTGGGGCTACGGCAGGCAGGCGGAGGTGGTGGACGGTGACTACGACGGCTCAGGCAACTTGCTAGATGGGCGAGCAGGAGCCGATGACAGTGTTGGAACAGCGGTGATGCGTGGGCGTGCTCAGTCGAGCGACGGCAGCGTGCTGGCGGTCCGACGGGGCTGGCGAGGATAGGAGGGCTTGGGCTTGGTTTCCTCTGCACTTTCAGAGCTTCAAACACACTCTCTAATGGAGAAAGCAGCTGAGGGAAGAAGATAGGGGACGGCTCAAGCTTGGAGGGAGCCACTTGAAGGAGTCCCACCAGGTGGGCTGGCTTCCTCAGCACATTTTACAGCCACAAAGCTTCCTTAGGAAGCCAAGGAAGTGGTCCAAAGGTTGAGGATCATGGGAGCTACGAATTTTGAAGCATTTTCCCCCAAATCCACTTCAATTCTCTTGAATTAATTCAATTCGGTCCCCAAAAATCCAATTAAGATGCCTACACTTCAATTCACATTTTTTCTCGCCAATAGAACCAACTTGCATCCCAAAAACGCAATAAAAAATGGTCCCCTTAATTTTTCGGTCAAAAATGGCCCTATATTAAAATTCCGCCAAAAATCTCGATTTGCAGAAAAATCTTCGAATGATAAGTCGACGTTCCTAAAATGACTTGTGACATGACATAATTTTCAATTTCTGGAATTAGATTCAAATTCACAATCAATTTCGATCTGGCGCGATTTTAGCGTGACCTAACATACCGAGTAGCTTCTATAAATTTTTGGTGCAATTGACCCATGGCCGATTTATCTCAAGCCACAATGTACATCTTCGACACATTGGCGACTCTCAGTGGTCGTGAAAATCTCGAGGTTTCAAATACGGACACAGGGTATCAAAACGACAGAAAAATCGGTCTAGTGCTAATCGACGAGAATTTTGCAATCTGGTGGAATCACCCACTCTTTGATCACTCATCTCAGTCGAACTGACCTATCTCTGATCCCTGATCGATTTTAACTGTGCCGTAATGATCTCTACAAATGAGCACGGTCGAGTAATCGATTCCTGGTCGAATTCTCAAGTCTTTTGCGTTAAAATCCCTTAATGGCTTCCCCAAATATTCTAGTTATCTCATAAGTGATCAGCTCAGAGAATAGCACTATAGGCGCATCGATGAAAGGCCCGATTCATTCAATTGAAAACATGACTAGAAATTCAGGATGTCACACACTTCAATTCCATAATTTTCCCTTGCCAAATAGTCCAACTTGACGGCCAAAAACGCACTCCAAAAAAGCCATCCTAATTTCCATGTTTAATTTCGCCAAATTTTGATTTTTCGTCGAAAATCCAAACTCGTTGAAAATTCTTCAGAAGATGAGTTGACGTTCCTAAAATAAATCGTGACATGACAAAACTTTTAATTCCTGAAATCGGGTTCAATTTCATGGCTTATTTCAATCGAGCGCGATTTTAGCGTGACCTAACCTATCGGGTAGCTTTTAGAAATTTTTTGCACATTTGACCTGTGGCCGATTATTCTCGAGCCATGTTATGCATTTCTGACTCATTGGCGACTCTTAGTTGTCATGAAAATCTCGAGGTTTCAAATACTGGCATAGGATACAGAAACGACAGAAAAATCAGTTTAGCACCGTTCGATAGGAATTTTGCAATTAAGTGGAATCACCCACACTTGAATTACATGTCTTAGTCGAATCGACCTATCTCCGAACTCTAATCAATTTTAATGGTGCCGTATTGACACTTGCAAATTAGCACGATCGAGCAGTCGATTTCTAGCTGAATTCTCAAGTCTATTGCATTTAGATTTCTTAACTGCTTTACCTAATAAATTAGTTATCTCGTAAGCGATCATTTCAGAGAAAAAAAGTATAAGTGCATCGATGAAAAGCCCAACTCATTTAATCGAAAACAGAATCAAAAGTTAGGCTGTCACAAAATAGGACAGCCGGCGTCCATGTCAACAATTTCGGACCAAATGAGATTTTCCTTATCAAATGATGAAAAATATCTTCTAGTTCATTTCCAGGTATCAGTTGAACATCGAAGAGTATTGTCATTTTCCTAATAAATGACTTTTCGAAGAATATTTTGCAAAAATGTCATATTTTCTTAAAAACAATGGAGCATCTCATTCACTTTTGATTTGCGTGGCTATGCGGTCCAATTAAAAAGAGAGTTAACAAAATATCTTTGATGACTTCAAGGGTATTCTTGCCAATTCAGAGGAAGGGATTGTTTTGATGGCCTTCGTGAAAAGGTGAGGGTTAAAAAGAAGCTGATTTGCGCCATCAAAGATTTGGTTCAAGTGCAAGCGGCTTGTGGTTGAAGAAGAGAAACGAGAAATGACAGAGAATTCTAATAACGCTTCACCAAGAAAGACGAAATACCTAAATATTATATGAGCATTTAATGTACCCAGCTACATCCGGTTATGAATACTAAAACTTCGATGCTGTTAAATTTTCATCGTCGGTATAGCTTCAATCATTAGTGTTTGTAATATTTTTTAACTTTCTAGTAAGTTTATCTCAATCAACAGAAAAAGAATTCAATCTTATCTTTAACTTATCCGATCAGCGCTGACGTGGCACTAATGGCAGCCTCATCAACATCTCATTTTTTTTAAAAGAAAATAATACACATATGGCATTGAATAAATTGAAAAGAACAAGTGGAGATGGTTCCACTATCCCTAAACTTTACGGATAAGCTTTATTAATAGAGTTTTCTTAGTGGCTTTTTTATATACTTTGATGTGTCTTGCTTTCTACTCTTCTCCCACCATAGTGAGGGCAATAATATTTCTAAGAAAGTGATCTATAAGTCTCAAAATTTGGTCCCCTTTCCACCTGTTTTATCTCTTCTAAAGTTACATAACTGTTGAAGAGCTGCATCATATCAAAAGTAAATTTCCACAATGGACACCTTGATACTAAAGTCTAACGCAAGTATCGATTCTTTCATTTGATGGGGAGGCAAAACAAAAGGTTGCCCATCTTTTCTTTGATTTGTGTGGCCACGTGGTCCAATTACAAGGGGAGCTAACAAAGATGTGGTTGAAGTCTTGAGTGGGGTTATCCTTGCCAATTTAGAGGGAAGGATTGTTTTGGTAGGTCTTGGACAAAGTTGAGGGCTAAAGAAGTAAATTGCCTCTTTAAAGATTGCGTGGATCCCAAGCACAAGTTGATCATCCTTTGGGGCAATAGAAAAGGCAAAAGCCTGTTGAAGTGCATCTTTGCAAAATATATGATAAAACACGTAAATAGGTGAAAGTTTGACGACTTCACATCTTTCCTTCCACTTTATCGCTGATGAAGAGCATCCCTATCACTTGATTGCCGGTGAGAATAAATTTTGAAAAAAGAAATTCAATAAGCTTCCGAATGAGTTTTTTAAGGATTTCACTATTATATCTTAAAAATTCACACAATGAATAATCTAATTAGAACATATTCTACAAATTAAAAATATTATACAATTATATCAATAAAAGGGCAACAAAAATGTTGCCAATGATTTAAAAAAAAAGTTTAAAACAGAAACACGTGTCTTAATATTGCTTCACCAACAAAAATGAGATGCATACTCTCTCTCTCTCTCTCTCTCTCTCTCTCGGTGTTTGTATTTATTATTTTTTAATTTTTCTAATAATTTTATCTAAGTCCACAAAATAATTCTATCTTATCCCTAATTTATTCGTTCATCTATGATGCGGAACCAATGGCAGCCACACCAGCATTTCCATTTGATATTTAAACGGAAGGACTTTCTCTGAGTAAAAAAAGCATATAGTTTAAGATCACATTAGTAAAAAAGTACATGAACGACATTGAATGCATAACAAATAGGACAACTTTGATGGTTCCAATATCCTTACATTTTCCACACAAATTTTATCAAGAGAGTTGTCCGAGAAGTTTTGTTTTACACGAGGCACGCTGTGGCCTAGGGTGGTTGATTGGGGTTGGGACGTGAGACTGGCATCAAAGTTATTTGTTGATAAAGGGTTAATTTTAACCTGGGTGCAGGTAAAATAAAGCAATGTAAAGTGTCTAACTTGGTGATTTAACTCCTCTAAAATCAAAATAAAAATGTGTGTTGATCAAGTCATGATGTTTTGTCACCTTGTTTTGTTTGTCTTTATCTGATGTTCACTTGCAAGTATTTGTCTGGGCAAGTTGGACAAAACCAAAGCGATGAATTTTGTCCTCATTTTTAAAAAGTATCCTTTGCACTGTGATTAGCATGGCCCATGATGCAATTACAAAGAGAACTAACAAAATATCCTGAAGTGTACAGGAGGGGTGTTCTTGCCAATTTAGAGGAATGGATGTTTTTTGGTGGTGTTGGACAAAGGGAGAGGATTAGAGAAGTAAATTTGCCTCTTATAAAGAAACGCAATTCACCACAAGATTTCGTATATCCCGGGCACATCTTGTTCATCCTATGGGGCAAGAGAAAAAGCATAGCCATGTTTATGGGCAAGGGCTTGTGCTGGAAGAGGAGAGCAGCATCGGATCTCTTCTTCGCTTGTCCTGAGATAAGCACACCACTCCAATCACGAGAGATCACCCTTCCATTACAAAACAGAGTATTTGGAATGAAATGCCATGTGCTAGAGAATATCCACGTAGAAGATTTAGGGTGCGAATGATAACCATTTTGTTCCAAAAATCAATTTTTGACTAAAAATTGATTTTTCTGTTTCCATCCCCTAGACGAGTTTTTGAGCAAAAATATGTGTTTGATAACCATACAAAATGAGAAATATGTTTCATAACAACACAAAATTTCTCCCACATGAGTGGCGATGGGAGGCGACTGGCAGGGGGGAGGCTAGCGATAGACGACTGGCAGCCGAAGATTGGCGTTCGGCAACGGGCAGTCTGTGACGAGTAGGCGGGGAGGCGGGCGATCTATGGCCGGCCTTTGACATCGACGGTGGGTGGGTAGTGGGTGGTGACGAGAGCGATCGATGGGAAGAGTTTTTCGTTTCTCACTTTTGTTCCGGAAATAGAAAAGTTAAAAATTTTAACTTTTGATTTCTGGAATAAAAATTTGTTCCCTAAATAGAAAAATGAAATTACGTTACTAAATGGATTTTTATTCCAAACCTGTTCCCAAGAACAAAAAAATCAAAAAACTGATAAAAAGAATGATTATCATGTGCGCCCTTAATAACCTATCATCTTATCATCCTTAGTACTTGAGGATCTTTTTTGAAGGTATTCATTCACTGAGCTCTTTGGCCTGCCTTTCATCATTTGAAGATATGATTGGAATTCATTTACTAAGGTCTGTACTAGATCATCAAATTTGGGTGATTACCATCTTGCAGCATATGTGAAAAGATTAAATAGTTTGGATCCTGCATGGATTGAAAAGATTTCTTTAGCCTGTCCCTTTGAGACTGTTCAGCATTTGGTGCGAGTCTTCCATGTATAGGGAATATAATTTACCAGTCTTTGTTCTGTCTTGATTATTTTATGTTAAACCCCTTCGTTTGTTTATTCCTTTTTTGAGCTTTTATGTATATAATGTTGACACAAAATATCGCATCGTACTTGTAAAGGTGGGTAGGTCATTTTAGTCATTTCATATTTTTTGGGGAGAATTATCAAAAAAATTCTTAAACCTATTATAATTATATCAATTGAGTCATCAACATTTTACATTTGTGTCAATTCAGTCCATTCGGCAATTTTTGCTCGTGTTGACACCTAATTTTTTACAAATCAAGGAAAATAAAGAAAATAAAAATTGCATTGGAACAAATAAAAGGAAAAAATAAAAAAAATGGGGGAAATTGATTTGATTGATTATGCATGGAAAATTGGAATTCTGATGGATCTTCGGATTTTGTTAAATGCAAAAGCAATTTAAAAATCAAGTGAATAAGGGGCAAAAATTCTCACAAAACGGAATAAATAGGAGTAAAATCAAGCTGATTGCGAAATCACGATCTGATTTGCAGCTTTGATTTAATGTGACAAAAGATGGAAACTCGGAAAATACCATACAAAGCGGCCGTTCGAAATCAGTATAAAAGAGAGCTTCATTTTTCGTAACTAAGGAAAAAAAAGAGGGAAAAATTGGAGAGCAACTACGTGAGGGGGTTGTTTTCGTATGAGAGTTGAAATTTCAAAGAGAAAATTTTGGGAAGAGTCAACTCTGGTTTGCCTTGGTCGAAGAAACATTAGGCAGAGATCGTATAGAGTGACGTGAGTAGAGAGAGAATACAGAGACAGAGAGCGACGTGCAGCAGAGAAAAAAAAAAGAAAAAGAAAAAGGGCTACAGTGTCCTCTTCTTCGCAAGGGCTCTCCTGCCTGCGCCAGCCTGTGCCCGCGCCGGCCACTGCGTTGGCACCACGACGCCGGACACCGTCGCGCTTCGCCACCTAGCCGTTTGCTTGTCTTGCCCACCATCGCAAGCGCGACCTAGCCCCAACGCCAGCAGATCTGTGATCCCCTATAGCAGCCGCAACCCGAGTGCTCCAACTCCGCCTCATTGTCGCCGATCTGCAGCACCGAAGTCTCGGCGTCTCCGCTCTCGCTTGACGCCACGGAGAC
This sequence comes from Eucalyptus pumila, assembly GCA_016097595.1. NCBI lineage: Eukaryota > Viridiplantae > Streptophyta > Magnoliopsida > Myrtales > Myrtaceae > Eucalyptus > Eucalyptus pumila. Next base: position 24,727,407 of record CM027847.1, read on the forward strand.
CACACCGCCCTTGCTCGCCTCCGCCCCAGCCCGTGACGCAGCCTTTGCGCGCCACTTAAGCTTCCCCTCCGAGCGACGTTCGCGCCGGCAGTCCCCGTTCGCTACTAACCCGCGCCGCGGTGCGCCCGCTGCGTGTCTTCGGAATCCCGCCGGCGACTTCCGCGCATAAAACTCCGAACCGGTTGCCAAGCTCGGTTTGGAAGAAAAAAAGAAAAAATCAAATTACGTAGATTTAATTTATTTTATTATGCAGATTTATTTTATCTATATTTTATTTATTGTATCTTGTTTTCTTTATTTGAAATGTTTCCCTATGCATAACTAGAAATTATGACATGCCACTCGATTCGCAACCGTACCTGAATTTTTTTATTTCATCTATAAGGCTTTAGATGAAATAATTAATTAAGCGGGAATAAAATTGATACTTTGATCTTTAAGGCTTAAGATCAATTTATCGATTTTAATAGCGAAATATTATCCCTTGATTTAAATGATGCATGATATCTCGATTTGGCTTGTCTTGATTGCTTTGTTTATTTTGAAATATGTTTAAATTAGAATATTGCATGGTTTAGGGTTATCTTGCATGTTTAGGGTAGGAGTTTTATTATTTTGAATTTTTTAAAAATTAAAAATTAAAAATCAAAATATCAAAAAAAAAGTCAAATCAATTTATTTAGGTTGCTATTTTTTTTAACTTGGAATGCATGTTTAATTATTTGGCAATTATTAATTTCGAAATTAAAAAAAGGAAAAAAGGAAAAACAACAAAAAAATCATCATGCATATGTCATGTAGAATTTGGGCATATTTTGTATATCATTGCATATTAGGGTAAAATTGCACTTAGTTTAGTTTTAGATAATATCTTTCTTAATTTATTATAAGTTTAGGTATTTTCTTGAATAGATTGCTTTTTAGGATTATTTGGGTTAAGATAATATTTTAGTTTGAATTAGGATTTAGCTCAACCTAATTCCTAATACAAATTGAATAGGATCTTCATCTCATTAGATAATTTTCGCATTTTTCTAATTTCGAATTTCATAAAAAAAATACAAAAAAATTCTTCGAATAAATTAGTTTCAATCTCTAGGATAGACTGCATGTTTTAAAAAAAAAAGAAAATAAAATAAAAATGTCATGTGCATGTCATTAGGATTAGATTCATGAAATGCATGCCATTTAGTGATTGTTGCTAGGTCCATTTAATTAGAAATTGCATGTCATTAGAATTAGGTCATTTAGTCAATATTGCATTGCATATTGTATAATTTTCATTAATCAAGTGAAAATACAAAAAAAAAAAAAAACCAAAAGGAATTGTGTGTTAATTAGAAATTATATCTAGGGTTGTTGATGTGGATTTTGAATTAACATTGCAGATGCTTTCGTTGCTTTGAGGTAAGTTTTGCATTTTATTCATTGTTTATATGGGTGTTAAATTGATGGTTTGCGCACCCGCATGATAACCTTACATGTTAGGGAGATAAATTAAAATCAATTCAAGCTGCTTGCCAAACATTTTTCAAAATAAAAAGAAAGGTACCGAAATGGCATTAGAGAAGTCTAGTGTAACCAAGTTCCCGTACCCAAAGTCTCTGGTTCGTAAGAGTAAAATAATCCTCCCATTATTTTACTAGGGTTTCTAATCGACCCACTAAGAATAGATTAGTGGTGACTTCTAAATAAAACCCATTTGCATGTTAAGAAATTTGAACTTAAGTCGCGAATTGGTATGGGTTTGGGAGAGCCTGAGTTAAGTCTAGGCTTAACAATCCATTAGCCTAATTTTAGGTGGTTCACACCCGAAAAATTGGTCGCGACAGCTGGCTAGAATTGACGTGGACATTTTTCATTACGAACTCGATCTCCCTTTCTGGTGGTAAACCCGGCAATATCTTCAGAAACACGTCTAGAAACTCTTGAACTACGGCGATGCCCTCGATTTTCTACTCCTCAACTGTTGTATCCACGACAGTCGCCAAGTAACCTTAACAACCCCCGTTTAACAAACGGATTGCCTCAAGCGAAGAGATTAAGGTAATCGATGGTCCTCCTCGACTCCCAATAAACTCGAAACTCTCACTCACTAACGGGTTAAACTGAATCGCTTTACAATAACAATCCATCTTAGCTCGTTGCTTGGTAAGCCAGTCCATGCCAATTATTACATCAAAATCATACATGGCTAGGACTATTAAATCTATCTTTTCCTCTCGCTCACCAATAACCAATTTGCAACTAGGACAGCCAACTGCAGCTAATACCTTATCCTTTAACGGTGTAGATATGCTAACCATTGACTCCAATAATTTAGGACTTAATCCTACCAACTTAACGAACTACTCAGCTATAAATGAATGAGTAGCGCCAGGATCAAATAAAGCATAAGCAGCATGGTCGTTTAGTGAAATAGTACCTGTGACCACATCAAGCGAGTCTTCTGCCTATCGTCTGGTGATAGCGTACACCCTTCCTTGAGCTGGGGGTCGGTTCAATCCATCATGCGGTGCATTCGGTGGTGCGTATCCTTGGTTCTGACCAATTGGTGGCAACGTCAGTTGTTGTGGTCCCATTGGTCTGCGGGGACAATCTCTGACTTGGTGGCCCTGCTGGCCACACCCATAACAAGCACCCATCGTAGAATGGCACGGGGCTAATCCATGTCGTCTCCTACAGAAACGACATACTCCATTATGGCTTGACGCTGACTTCCCTATCCCACCCTTCCTGTTGGGCGACACAGGGTACCTTCCTCCAATTATCGGCTTCTTCCCAAACTGATTTCCATCCCTATTCGAGTTGAACCTCGACCCGGATGCGGTGGCTTGCTCATTCAGATTCATCTTTATCTACTAGGCCCACTCATACAAATCGTTATAGTCCTTTAGATTGAACGGTACCAGTGGATTCTTCAGCTCTAGTCTTAGGCCATTCCTAAACCCCCTAACTCTGTTAGCCGAATCCTCTATCAGCCTAGGAGCATACTGCGATAGCTCTACAAACTTGGCCTCATACTGGTCCACTGTCATCATTCCTTAGTGAAGGTGCTGGAATTCCTCCATTTTCTGCTCCCTAGCACTATTAGAAAAGTACTTGCCGTTAAAAGCTTCCACGAAGGCGTTCCACTCTAGAACCACACTTCCTAGGAACACTATTCCTCTGGTGGCCCTCCACCAAGTGCTTGCATTTCCCTATATTTGATAGACTGCAAGGACGACATTCTCTTCCTCTGTGCACCTCAACAATGCAAAGGCCTTCTCCAAGTCTTGGATCTAGAGGGCTGCAGCCTCGGGATCTCCTGCACCGTGAACCCCAACGGGTTCAACTTCAGAAACTATTCCACGAGCTTATGCATTAGCCTCTCAGCAATCACGTTCCCAGGTGGAACTTCGGCAGGTGTGGCCGCGGTAGCAACAGTAGCATTGATGGCAGCAGTAGCAACGGCTGTAGCGATGATAGTAGTGGCGGCGGCTTGATTATAGGCCTGCTGCCCTATCATATTCCCCAGGGTCTCGAGTGACTGTATGATTCCATTGATTTTAGGATTGCCAGGGGCTGCTACACCAGCACCGACCGGCGGCAGCGCTATCCCACTTGCGCTGGCCTGAGTCAGCACTCTACCTCTACCACCTCGAGCACCGACCCTTGTCGGCGTCCTACCCCGAGTCATAAGGGCTACTACCCTCTTCCTAGGAGTTATATGCTCCTGGTCACTCATGATACAAATTCTTTACAAAAACCTACTTTCCAATTCCACACAGAATTAGAAACTAAGTGACCACACAAAACAAGCTACCAATCAGCTTTCAATCACATGTATAAGCATAAGAAAAAGGTCTTTCCTACGAACTATCCCATAGCCCATCGCACCTTATCACTTCAAACACTGACCAGCTCTGATACTACTCCAGGCAGGGATGTCACACTCCGAACCTCAAGCGCACACACTGTCACGCCCCGATCTTCGAGCACGCGCCCATCCCTCACTTGGTCGATTAATAGTGACGTCCCAAGACGCATCGCCGACCCTTTCATTTTAATACGCAAGCGGAAGCATATAATAAAATCCCTAGACAATAAAACAATGCCATAGAAAAGTAGGGCCATATTTTTCAAACATGAAAAACTATAACCACACTTTTATACAATGCAAACCACATAGTATATATTAAAATACTATTCACCAAAGTTTGATCTATCACACATTAGCTCCCAACCCAGGGTTTGCAAAATAGGATGGGATCTCAATCCTCATCCAGGTCATACTCTGGATCCTCCTCCGACTCCTCTTCTTCAGGGTCTTCTTCAGGTTTTTCTTCTTCTTCTTCAGGTTCCTCATCGGGGTCTTCCAACTCCTGATCCTCTTCCGGTTCCTCCTCTTCAGGCTCCTCCTCTGGCTCAACAATCTCCCCTTCCTTGCTTCAGTTAGCAACCTCGGTTGAGTATATTGGAGAGTGTGAATCGTCCTCGAGCTTAGAATCCTTGGCATCCACTACCGACGCATCCTTAGGATCTGCTGTCCCCTTCCCGAATGCTGCCTCCAAAACGTACAAAGGTACATCACCTTCCCGGATGGGACCCTCTCTTCGCCAATCATGATAATGACGATAGCACGACCGATACTCGTGGGGCACCATGTCATCTCTACCCACGTCAACCCAAACACTGGATTTCACCAAAACATACTATAGTCCTTCCGGGTGGAGGTGTATCGGAAAGTGATCCTATCTCGGTGATCTCTTCGGGTATACCAAAATGCATAGGAGGATGAGGAGATGGAGGTGCTGCCATCTAAGGACCTAAAATGTTATCCCGCAATGGGGTGAGACGACGTCTCAGCAAGTTCTACCCCTTAAGACTCAATTAGAAGGCTAATACGCCATAAGGGCTGCCTATGTATAACACGAGTCAGAGGACTTACGACCTTCCCTCGGTCGGTACATTCAATATCACATATTCTCCGAGATGACCTATCAAGTCATCGAGCTAATGCAATACAATGTCTTTCTCCGAGATGACATACCAAATCATCAAGCCAATAAAGTATACTATTTATTCTCCAAGATGACATATCAAGTCACCGAGCCCAAAAAATATAATGTCTTTCTCCGAGATGACATGCCTAGTCATCGAGCCGACATAATATAACGCCTTTCTCCGAGACGACATCCTTAGTCATCGAGCCAGCGTTATATATTGCATAATCAATTTCTCATTTTTATCATACCCGATAAAAATACACGTGTGTGGGTACACGGCCGGCCTTAGCCAAAATACAAGGTTTTCACTTTTGAACCTCCCACTATTTTCAGCAATCTCAAAATAGATTTTTGGCGCTGTAGACCGACGCCTAGTAATTCTCCAATTAATTACCAAAATTATCCAATTTCTGGAATAAAATACCCATCAACACAATTTTACTCAATTTGCACAATCGGGTACTCAAATAAATAAATAGAGAGCACCACTGGAATCGGTATGAAATTTCGGTCACCGGCTATCTTGGTCTAATTTCTGGAAATTAATTAATTAATTACGAAAATTAATTATTAAATAGCAATAAATCCAACTTAGGCCCATAATGCCTAATTGGAAGCCGAAACGGACTTGGAAAAATTCCAAGGTTCGTTCAATAAATAATAGAACCCATTTACTCACTAATTGCTACAACTAACCACCTAACATGCCCCGGTAAATCTCTAATTTAATTACTCTAATCTAATCCATCCTCCTAATCATACTTAATTAAACCTGATCAACCCCTAAGTATCATTAATATACTAAGCGAGGATTAGTAAGTTAAACTCACTTGTTTAATGAGCGATTCAGTGCAAAACGATAGGAACGTCGCGGGGCTCAACTTTCGTCAAGGCGGGCCTAGCAACCGAGGCTTGGAACCACCTTAAAACAGGCCTAGAGCCTGCTGGAAAACCCTCGGTTTCTCCTCTGTTCTTGGCTGCAAACAAAGAGAACAAAGGTTGAAAGGGGTGGCAAGGCTCGAGGAATGCTGCACGGGCACTTGGTGGGCTGAACGGCAGCTCCGGCGAGCTTCCACAGCCACCTAGGTGCACGGACGGAGGCAAACAACGGCTGGGACGCGCAAACAAGGCTGATGTACGTCGGGCTGGGCAGTGGCATGGCAAGGCAACGACGCAGGTGGACGGCTACGGCGGCGAGGGTGTGCAATAGCGGGTTTCCTCTAGCGGGTGGCTGGCCTCAATTGTTCTTGCTGGCTGCTGGTGTACGAAAATAGAGGAGATGGAGAGGCAAAGTTAGCCGGTTGCTTGGTGAGGAAGAGAGGGGAACAATATGGGTTGAAGGGGGACCACTTGATTCAATTTCTCCTCTCATTTGTCCCCTTGACTCATTCCCATCCACCAACTACTCCGTGGCTCTCATTTAGCCAACAAAGCCTCTCTTTGCAACCTTGAATTGGTCCATTTTGACTACGCAAAGGGGAGCTACGAATTTCAATAATTTCTCCCTTATTGGACACAATTTCCTTATCAAATCAATCTCATTTGGCCCTCACAAATTTAATTGGCACCTCAAAGATCAAATTGATATTTTTTTCTCACCAATTGATCCCACTTGCTTCCCAATTGCACGATCAAAAATGATCCTGGCCTTTTTCTGGACAAAATGGGCCCTAGGATGACTTTTTCCCAAAAAGTCTCGGGTTGTAAAAAAATCTTATGAGGCTGAGTCGACGCTTCTAAAATTTATTGTGATATGACAGAATCTTCAATTTCTGAAATCGGACTCAAATTCACGGTTAATTTCTATTTGGCTCATTTTTAGCGTGACCTAGGCTACCCAGTAACTTTCAGAAATTTTTCAGTGCAAATGACCAATGGTCAATTTTCTTCAAGCCACAATGTATCGACTCAACTCATTGGCGACTCTCGGTTGTTGTGAAAATCTTGAGGATTCAAATCGGCCGACGAGAAATTTCCAATTTAGTAGTGTCACCCACGATTAGCCACACATCTCCGTCAAACCAACCTATCTCTGATCTCAAATCGATTTTTAACTATGCCGTAATGGCCTCTAAAGATGAACATGGTCGAAAAGCCGATTCCTGGTCGAATTCTCAAGTCTATTACCTATGACTTCCTCAGATAGTCTAGTTATCTCGAGAGTGATCAGCTCTAAGAACAGCCTATAGACGCGTCAATGAAATGCCCGATTTATTCAATAGAAAACAGGATCGAAAATCTGGAATGTCACGCACATCCCTTGCTAGTCAACTAAATTGCGACATTCCTAGGACGTGTCACCGACCCAAACGAATCATGCACAAGTAGAAGCGAAATAAACAATCCCCAGACAATACAAACATGGGATAGAAAAGCAGAAAAATCATATATCAAAACAAAACGTCCTTGTATAAACAAATTGAGTTTATAAATAAAAATGGGTCTAACTCAAAAAGAGAGAGAGCTACTAAACCATCTAGGCACTAAACTCCTCATCCAGGGGCTCAGGGGGCTTAGGGTCCACCACAACACCATCAGGCGGGTCAGCTACTCCCTCGCCAGCTATGGCGGGTACGTCAAAACCTTGAAGGGGACCTTCCCACATCCTATTGGGCCCATGACGAAACCACACCCTGTATCGATGAGGTACCAACTGAGGTAGGCCCTCATCAACCAAGATAGTGGTCATGATGAGCTCATGGAGCCAGGGACTCCCGGGGACAGGGACGTCAGTGCTCTGCTCGATATACCCCTACGGCTATCCAAAACGAACCGAATGAGCCTCCATATAACGACCTGTAAAGATTAAGCTCACAATGGGGTGAGACAATGTCTCGGCAAGTCTATGCCCTAAACCCCGATTAGGAAGAAAATACGCCTAAAGGCAGTTTAATCACACATCACAGAAGACTCACCTCGCCTCAGCACCTCCCTGCATGTCAGTACAGTTCATATAACAGGTGCATAAAATAAATGCATACATCAATTGGAACGCCTCAATCACATCTCAATCAATCATAGGAGTCTCGATTATAAGGCCAAATCGTTATGACATGTCTCATTCCATAATCAGGCGCGTCAATTTCAATCATTCATGCGTCCCAATTGATTACGACCCAACGGCCACAGCCGACTCAACAGTCAGCGGTCTTCCGGCATAGCCGAGCATCGTCTCGCACCATCAAGTACGGTAACGTCTACATCTAGATGGCATTCCACATAGGTGCATCGGCCCAGTCTCCACTGCGACTGGCATCCGTTGACTTGGGGCATTCCCAAAAGAGCATCGTCTGGCTTAACAGCTTGTGACAGTTTCTCATAGCAATTCCATGCATATCCAATCTCGGCCAATGACATCGTGTTTTGCACTCAAATACCTTAATTAAAATAATGTACTTGGCCTATTTTCTTCATATTAAAAACATCCGGTAAAATAATCGTATGTGGTTATACGGTCAGATCGAACCATAAAAATTGATATCCTTCCTTTTAAAATCACCACTATTTGATATAGTACTTAAAAACATTTTTTATGTCAAAACCCAACATCCGGTATTTTCTAATTAAACACCAAAATTTCATAATTTTGAAATAATAACTGAAAATTAACAATCATCATTCAATTGCATAAATTAGTATTCAATTGCAAAAAATAATCACACCACGACAATCAGAACGAAATTCCAACGACCAGCTATCCCAGTATAATTTCCAGAAAAAATATTAAATAATTAATTAAATAAATACAAATTAATTGCATAAATGACTAATTATGCTAAATATGCTAATCTAACCACCTAATTGGATATAGAAAAATAATGTACTAAGCTAAATAAATTCTACAATCTAATTAACCGTAAAGAAACTAATCTAACCAGCTAATAAGCTTAATTAACCAAATAAATCACTAATTAAACTAAACTAACCACCTAAACCAAGCTTAGGCTAAGCTAATTACCTACTAAGAATAATTAACCTCCTAATTAATGTTTAGCGAGTAAACTCACCAGATTTACGAGCTGGTGAGTTCACGGCGACAGCGGCGTGACGGCGAGCGAGACTCAGGTCAATGGCGATGCCAAGAGAGGTTTGAAAGGGGCCCGAAAAAGCCCACGAAGCCTCAGCCCACAACTGAGGTTTCGGTTCTGCTTTGGGCTGAAGGAGCTGGATCGAGGGGCTCAGCTCGACTGGAACGAGCTAGGCGAGCGGCAAACAGCGGCGTCGGAACCAGGCGGGGGCAACGAAGGCTTGGACGGGTGGCAGAGGTGGCTCAGGGACCTGCAATGGTGACCAAGGTGTGGATGGGGACGACGAGCAGGTGTAGAACGAAGGGGACGCGCAAACGGGCTTGCGAGCGCAGTCGAGCGGCTTCGGCTGGCTCGGCGGTGTTCGGACGGTGGTGAGGGGTGGTCGACGGTGGCTGGCTAGCTTTCTCTGGTTCTTTCTACTCTTGAACAACAAAAATGGAGGAAAAGAAGCTAAGGAAGAAGTTGAAGGAATGGCTGCAGCTGGAGGGGGGAAAACAAAGCCTCAAAAGTCTTCAAAAATATCTTGGACACTCAAGTGGCTGCCCCCACCACCTTCAGCCCTATCCCCTGCCCATTTTCCTTCACCAAGCTTCCCCAACAAGCCACCCAAGTGGTCCAAAATGTTGCTACCCCCATGGCATACGAATTTTGCACAATTCCCCTTCAATTCCAATTCAATTCCTCTCTAATTGGTCTCAATTCAATAGCCAAAATGTCATGGAGGATGCCCACACTCAATTCTACAATTTTCCTCACCAATTGAACTAACTTGAAGGCCGAAACGCACCCAATTTGCCCTATCCGAATTTCCCGTCCAATATCGCCAAACTTTGATTTTTCGCCGAAAATTCGGGCTTGCCGAAAATTCTTCGGAGGATAAGTCGACGTTTTTCAAATAAATCATGTCATGACAAAACTTTCAATTTTTGAAATCGGGTTTAATTCCGTGGTTAATTTCAACCGAACGCGATTTTAGCGTAACCTAACCTACCTGGTAGTTTTAAGAAATTTTTAGCGCATTTGACCCGTGGTCTATTATTTTCGAGCCACATTGTACATCTTCAACTCATAGGCGACTCTCGGTTGTTGTGAAAATCTCGAGATTTCAAATACAGGCACATGGTACATAAATGATAGAAAAATCGGTTTAGTGTCATTCGACGAGAATTTTGCATTTAGGTGGAATCACCCACACTTTAATTACATGCCTCTATTGAAATGACATATCTCCGATTTCTAATCGATTTTAATAGTGCCGTATAGACTTTTGCAGATTAGCACGGTTGAGCAGTCGATTTCTGGTCGAATTCTCAAGTCAGTCGCATTTAGATTCCTTAACGGCTTCACGTAATAGATTAGTTATCTCATGAGTGATCAGCTCAGAGAAAAAGACTATAGGCGTATCGATGAAAAACTCATTTTATTTCATCGAAAACATGATTGAAAATCAAGATGTCACAACTCTCTTGATAAATTGTGTGGAAAATGTAAGGATATTGGAACCATCAAAGTTGTCCTATTTTTTTATGCATTCAATGTCATTCATGTACTTCTTTTTTACTAATATGATCTTAAACTATATGCTTTTTTTACTCGAGAGAAAGTCCTTCCGTTTAAATATCAAATGGAAATGCTTGGTGTGGCTGCCATTGGTGCCGCATCATAGATGAACGAATAAATTAGAGATAAGATAGAATTATTTTAACGAATAAATTAGAGATAAGATAGAATTATTTTTGTTGACTTAGATCAAATTATTATAGGGTTTTGTAAGAGGCTTTGTTTTATGCGGGTCATGCGGCCTTGTGGCCAGGTGGCTGGGGACATGAGCCAGGGATCAAAGTTAACTGTTGATAATGCGAAAGCCAAAAGAAAAAAAAAGTTACGTCAAGTGTGTAAAGTGGCAATATAACTCTGGTGAAAGCAAAATAAAGGTGTGTACTGATCGAGTCGTGATCTTTGGTCGCCTTGTTATGCTTATCTTTATCCAATGATCATTTGCAATTATTCATGTGAGCAAGTTGATGGACAAAACTACAGTGATGAATTATGTCCTCATCATTTTCGGGACTTCATTTGTTTTGCTGAAAACATTTTAAAAAAAAAAAAATCTTCATTTTTCAGTGATTGGATCTCTTAGAAAAATGAGTAAATAAAAATTGTTTTCCAAATCAAACTTAAATTCAGAAAAAATGATTTCTTCTTTAAAAAGTCGAAATTATTTTCCAAGTCCTTGGCACCCATGCCTGGGTCTATCGAGGCCAGGCCCCTGGACCTAGCGCCCATGCCTAGGTAGGCGACTTTTAAGCTTGGGTCCATCAAGGTTTTGGGCTCGAGACCCCGAATTTTTTTTTTAAATCATTTACTTTTATTTTTATTTTTATTTTTCTCATCTTTATTTTTTAATTTTCTTCCTTTTTCCTTTTCCTTTTCCTTAAGAGAAAAGGAAAAAAACTTAAAGAAAAAAAGAAAAGATTTTAAAAAGTTAAAAAAAAATTTGTCCACATCAACAGAAGTGCCACATAGAACGGCTAGCATCCACATCAGTAATTTCTGATCAAATGAGATTTTCCTTACCAAATGATAGACAATATCTTCAAGTTCATTTTTAGGCATCAATTGAACACCAAAACATATTGTCATTTCCCCGGAAAATTACCTTTCGGAGAACATTTTCCAAAAATGTCATATTTTCCGCCAAGCAAACAGAGCATCTCATTCACTTTGATTTGTGCTATACGGTCCAATTACAAGGAGAACTTACAAAATATCTTTGATGCCTTCAGGGGTATTCTTGCCAATTCAGAGGAAGGGATTGTTTCGGTGGTCTTCATGAAAAAGTGAGGGGTAAAAAGAAGCAAATTTGCCCCATCAAAGATTTGGTTCACTACAAGGGGCTTGTGCTTGAAGAAGAGAAACGAGAAATAACGGAGAATTTTAACAACGCTTCACCAAGAAAGATGAAATACATAAATATTATATTAGCATTTAATGTACCCAGCTACATTCGGTGATGAAAACTAAAACTTCGATGCTGTTAAAAATTTCATCGCCGGTATAGCTCCAACCATTAGTGTTTGTAATATTTTTTAAATTTCTAATAATTTTATCTCAATCAACTGGAAAAAGAATTACATCTTATTTTTAGTTTATCCGATTAGCGCTAATGTGGCACCGATGGCAGTTGTGCCAACATCTCATTTTTTAAAAAGAAAATAGTACAGAAGCAGCATCGAATAAATTGAAAAGTACAAGTTGTGGCGGTTCCAATATCCCTAAACTTTACACACAAGCTTTATTAATAGAGTTTTTTTAGTGGCTATGTTATATACTTTGATGTGTATTGCTTTCTATTCTTCTCCCACCATAGTGAGGGCAATAATACTTCTAAGAAAGTGATCTACAAGTCTCAAAATCTGTTCCATTTTTCATCTGTATTATCTCTTCTAAAGTTACATAACTCTTAAAGAGCAGCATCATGTCAAAAGTAAATTTCCACTATGGACACCTTGATACTAAAGTCTAACGCAAGTATGGATTCTTTCATTTGATGGGGGAGGGAAAGCAAAAGCTTGCCTATCTTTACCTTGATTTGCTTGGCCACGTGGTCCAATTACAAAGGGAGCTAACAAAAATGTGGGTAAAGTCTTCAGTGGGGTTATTCTTGCCGCTCTAGAGGAAAGGACTGTTTTGGAGGATCTTGGACAAAGTTGAGGGCTAAAGAAGTAAATTACCTCTTTAAGGATTGCGTGGATTCTAAGCACACGTGGATCATCCTTTGAGACAATAGAAAAGGCAGTAGCTGGTTGAAGTGCATCTTTGCAAGACATTTGATAAAACATGTAAATAGGTGAAAGTTTTACAACTTCACATATTTCCTACCACTTTATGCTGATGAAGAGCATTCCTATCCTTTTGTTACCGGTGAAAATAAATTTTCAAAAATGAAATACAATAAGCTTCCGAATGAGTTTTTGAAGGGTTTCAGTATTATATCTTAAAAATTCACACAACAAATAATCTAATTAGTACATATTCTACAAATTAAAAACATTATAAAATTTTATCAATAAAAGTTCAACGAAAAATGACAAGACATCGTTTCTTGGGAACAACACATTGAACGGTTGGCTGCTAACTGCGTTTCTTGATTTGTTGAGCAGCATGTGGCTTGTGAATTTGTGGATAGCTACCAATCCCTTCATTTTAGGAACAGTTTTGACTAGCCAATGCGTGCTTGTCCTCAAGCAACTTTGCTCAAGTCAAAAACTAAGAGTCGGCAGTGCTTATTATAAAAATAGCCAACCAACTGCTTGCCCTTTAGCCACCAGTACCTTTTCCATTGATTTTACAATCACCAAAATCCGGTTCCGAATAAGCATGAAGAGCAAAAGATGAACTCCTTGAGTACCCCATTCCCAAAAATGGTGTATATTTAAGATATCTAAAAATACATTCAACGAGAATCAAAATATCAAACACTCATGAAGAGTTTAGGGGAAAGAGATGGCCAAACGATTTATACAGGTTCGGCCCAAATTGGCACCTACTCCACTCTCGAGACGATTTGGGAGTATGCCCAATACAGAAACCTTGTTCATGCAACTGTTGGTTTGTAGTGGAGACAAAATCCTCTACAAAAAAAGGTTATAAAGAATTTTCTCATAAGTTCGATATCACGAGAAGTTGATTGGCAAAGTGAATACGAGAGAGATTTTGTAAGTATTTCTCATGAACACACATGGCCAAGACCATGGTTTACCGATTTATAGGAAAGCAAACTCAACTAACCGTTCCTGACCCCTCAAATGGCTAGTTTTTCAACTATTGAGGATTGTAGGTATCGTAAAAAATGGCCGAAAACCCACTAGATAGGGCGAGCGAAATTTGTAATTGAATTGTACAGCGAAGTACCCAACCAAACCTAGCTGATATCCGGCTGGCTAGGTATCCAACCAAATCATCCAAAATCATTTAGGGTGAATGATGAGAACCTGTAAATAGGAAGTGCAACTAAAGATCAAGTATGACTACCAAAATTTAAATAAAATAAAAGTAACATTTTGACTGTCTAACCTTTTATATGAATGCGTGAAAAATAATCTATTCACTTGAAAATTTGAGGGTTTTTATGGTGGGTTGTGTGGAGAATTACCAAAAAAAGTTATATATCTATTGCAATTGTGTCAATTCAACCTGATTACAACCCCAACTGTTATACCCCAAAACGTCATGAGCAATATGCGTCTTGTTCCGATTAATATTCACAAATTATTATGAACATGCTGAAGCAAATTAAAGCATTCACAAAATCTCATACGAATAATTCACACAAGTTTAATCGAATACATATGCGTATTCTTCATATTAATATTGAGATTACAGTACAATGTCCAAGCAAAACACAAAATTCTTAACTCATGGGAAGGGTTAGGATCACCTAACTTCACTGTACTCCTACACCAAAAAGCCTAACTGTACATTATTCAACCACCATCAACTCAAGGGTTGAAGATCTTCGGCATCATCACGTCTCCTCCATTGTCATGACTAGGGGACAATCAAACCGACTCAAAGGTCTGACTGATCCTGCCATTTACATCAACGTACCATGCAATGCAACGGTAGGGTAGAAGCTCAGGTGTGCCTACATCCACCTAGACAATGGAACTACGCTTAGTATACACTATCTCGATTCCCGGCACAAGTATATCCTGGTATTTCGATTCTATATATGGGGACTCCAAAAAGTGATGCAAGAGGAAGATCCATCCGACAAATTTGAAAAATAAATGAATGAGTTAAAGCCAAGTAAATGAAATCTCTAGGTAGGGTAAGAGATCAATCTCACCACTCAACTTGGTACTAGCAACAACATGAGTTCAAGGTAATACAAGGCACCATGTATGGCCAGTACAAGAGTACATACATTACCTTTCTTATCATGATATGTTAATGGAAACTAAATAACAACATTGCATGAGATCATTCACTCAAATTCAAGAAGATGACATAACATATTATGAGGCTCGTTTATCACCAATTAATTCACTAATAAGCATATACTCATTACTTCTCCTCCTAAACACTCACCGGGCATCCCAACACAAGGGATATTTCAACTCCCAAGACATCCCGACACACGGGGCATTGTCACCACTATTATATGGGTGACGAAATTATATAACATATTACCTTCCATATTTAATGGCAATAGTGTGCATAATAACACCAAAATCGCATGATCTTCTTTACTTTAACAATGAATTCAACACTCATTTGTTATTACTTGCATGGCCATTCTCAAAATTTAACATTACGTACACTACCTCATCTTATGTAAATTATTATCGAAATACAATCGCCATGTCTTTTCCATATATTACTTACATGAGTAATAATGACACCCAGCAATTGACAACATGAATATTGACGGCTCACTGAATTGACCATGTGAACATCGACAACACTTAGTAAATTGATAACTTAGTATTATTATTTGAAAAAGACAAGTTAGAAATCTACCACTTGAATTGAGTATTCAGAAATCGACCACTTTGGGAACGGCCATTTGAAAATCGGTATCTCAATAATTAGCCAATTCGTTAATATCGACAAATTGGTCAAGGAACCGGTTCGGCAAGAGAAATCGGTAAAATATTTAAAATCGGTAAAATCGGTGAGGTGATCAAAACTGATGGTATAACGGATCGGTAAAAGGCTAATTTTACACAATAGTTAGAAAATCAACAACTAACAAAAAGAAATTGATATCTTAATAAAAGTCGATGAATCGACAACAATTTAGTTGGCTAACACTTAGTTAGAATTTCGGGAATGTCATTCTCAAGTACAAATTCCACATCTTTATCCCTTTTCTCATCCAATATACTGCCACGTCTTTTGGGAAGTCGGCGTAAGTCAAACAAACACGACAAATCAACATGAAATCATCGAACTTTCTCACACTCAATGTCAAAAATCGAACTGAAACTAACAGCCATAAAACGACCAATTCAAGAATATTAAGTAGATCAACCTAACTTAATCCCTAAAGTATTACTTACCGCAAATAAGGACTTGACAACTTAAAGCTTCGGGTCACCTTGCTGTTACCCGAAGGATTGATAAAGGAGTCTTAATATCACAAGTGTGGGGTCTTTGCTCTTATTCGCAGTATTTTATGCATTCAATGTCATTCTTGTACTTGTTTTTAACTAATGTGATCTTTCTTTCTTTTTTTGGTCAGTCCTATTTTATTCCTACCCTACACTCACTCTCAGACTTTTGCCCTGCCTCGTGCAGGACGTGGGAGTCGAAACCCACTTATAAAACTTACGCGTCCCCACCCCCATCCCTCCCTGAGAAGGTGGGGATTTGAACCCCTCACCTCCCCCTTTCATGTTGGAAGGGTGGCCACTGAGGCGAATCCCAGTGGTTAACTAATGTGATCTTAAAATGTATGCTTTTTTAACTCAGGAAATTCCTTCCGTTAAACTTGCAAATGAAAATGCTAGTTTGGCTACCATTGGTGCCACATCAAAGTTGAACGAATAAATTAGAGATGAGATAGAATTATTTTGTTGACTGGGATCAAATTATTAGAAAACTAAAAAAAAATCACAAACAGAGAGAGAGAGAGAGAGAGAGAGAGAGAGAGAAATTGGAGGAAGCTATCGAAGTCCTAGTTATTATAACTAAACGTAGCTAGGTATATTAGATGCTACTTTAATATTTATGTTTCTGTTTTTTTTTTTTTTTTTTTTGGCGAAACAACATTAAGACATGTGTTTTTGTTTTATAACATTTTCTAAAATCATTGACACATTTTTCGTTGCCTTTTTGTTGATATAATTGTATAATATTTTTTAATTTGTAGTACATGTTGTAATTAAATTATTTGTTGTGTGAATTTCTAAGATATAATATTGAAACCCTTCAAAAACTCATTCGGAAACTTATTGCATTTTTTTTTTTACAAACTTTATTCTCACCGGCAACAAAGTAATAGGAATGCTCTTCATCAGCGATAAATTACTAAGGAAATGTGCGGAGTTGTAAAATTTTCACCTATTTACATATTTTATCAAATATTTTGCAAAGGTACACTTCAACAAGCTTTTGCCTTTACTATTGCCCCAAAGGATGATCCACCGTTGCTTGGGATCCACGCAATCTTTAAAGAGGCAATTTACTTCTTTAGCCCTCAACTTTCTCCAGGACCCACCAAAACAATCCTTTCCTTTAGATTGGCGAGAATAACCTCACTGAAGACTTCAACCATATTTTTCTTAGCTCCCTTTGTAATTGGACCACGTGGCCACGCAAATCAAAGTAAAGATGGGCAAGCTTTTGCTTTCCCTCCCCATCAAATGAAAGAATCGATACTTGCGTTAGTGTCAAGGTGTTCATAGTGGAAATTCACTTTTGACATGACGTGCTCTTTAAGAGTTATGTAACTTTAGAAGAGATAATACAGGTGGAAAGGGAACAGATTTTGAGATTTATAGATTACTTTCTTATAAGTATTATTGCCCTTGTTATGGTGGGAGAAGAATAGAAAGCAACAAACATCAAAGTATATAACAAAGCTGCTAAAGAAACTCTATTAATAAAGCTTATGCATAAAGTTTAGGGATGGTGGAACCGCCGTTACTTGTACATTTCAATTTATTTGATACCATCCCTGTACTATTTTTTATTTTTTTTAAATGAGATGTTAACGTGGCTGCCATCAGTGCTACATTAGCACTGATCAGATAAATTGAAGATGGAATTCCTTTTATGTTGATTGAGATAAAGTTATTAGAAAGTTAAAAAAATATTACAAACACTAATGGTTGAAGCTATACGAGCGATGAAAATTTAACCGCATCGAAGTTTTAGTTTTCATCACCGAATGTAGCAGGGTGCATTAAATGCTAGTATAATATTTATGTATTTCGTCTTTCTTGGCGAAGCGTTATTAAAATTCTCCGTTATTTCTCGTTTATCTTCCTCAGGCACAAGTCCCTTGCACTTGAACCAAATCTTTGATGGGCCAAATCTGCATCTTTTTAACCCTCACCTTTTCACGAAGACCACCGAAACAATCCCTTCCCGTAAATTGGCAAGAGTAACCTTGAGGGCATCAAAGATATTTTGTTAGTTCTTTCTGTAATTGGACAACCTAGCGATGCAATTCAATGTGAATGAGATATGACATTTTTGGAAAATATTTCTGAAAAGTCATTTTCCAAGAAATTGACAATATTTTTTTGTATTTGGTTGCTAGCTAAAAATGGACTTGAATATATCTTTAAAAAAACTCGAATTTTTAAATTATTGTTTATCTTTTCTCTTCTTTCTTCTTTTTCCCCTCTTTCTTCTTTCTTTTTCTTTTTACTTCTTCCAGAAAAGAAAAAAAGATATGAAAAAATAAAATAAAGTAAAATAATTGATTAAAAAAAAAATCTAGGAGTCTTGAGCCCTGCCATGATGGACCCGGCTTGAAGTCGACGACCCAAGCATGGGTGCTAGGTCCAATGCCTAGCCTCGATGGACTGGGCACAGGTGCCGAGGACTCGAAAAATGATTTCCAACTTTTTAAAGAAGAAATTATTTTTATGAATTTAAGTTTTGGTAAGAAAATATTTTTTGTTTATTGGGAAAATATTTTCTATTGAGTCATTTTCTTAAGTGATCCAAAAGCCCAAAAATGAAGAAAGTGTTTTTTTAGAAAATATTTTCAATGAAACAAACGAAGCTGTAGAAATAATGAGGACATAATTCATCACTGAAGATTTGTGGCAAGTGACCATTGGACAAAGATAAGCATAACAAGGTGACAAAACATCACGACTTGATCAGCACACAACTTTGTTTTGCTTTCCGCGGGGTTACATCGCCACTTTAGACACTTCACATACCTTTTCTTTTCTTTTTTGATTTCGCATTATCGACAGATAACTTTGATCCCTAGTCTCACGTCCCCACCCCTGGGCCACTAGGCCGCATGACTCGAATAAAACAAAGCCTCTTACAAAACCCTCTAGATAAAATTTATGTGAAAAGTTTAGGGATAATGGAACCACTTGTGCCTATCCTTTTTCCATTTGTTCAATTGTCGTTCCTATACCTTTTTTTGAGCAATGTGATTTCTAAACTAGGTGTTGTTTTCCGCAAGTTGGTCCTTCTGTTAAAAATTGCAAACGAAAATATCGTCGTGACTGTCATCCGCTCCATGTTAGCGCTGGCCAAATAAATCAAAGATAAGATGGACTCTTTTTGTTGACTAGGATAAAGTGATTAGAGAATTAAATAAAAATCACGAACACTGAGAGAGAGAACAATGGGAAAACTACACCTATAATGAAAATTTAATGACATCAAAATCTTAGTTACTATCACTAAATGTAGTGAGGTATATTGCATGCTTTTCTAATATTTATGCATCCCATTTTTCTCTGTGAAGCAATATCAAGACACATTTTTATTTTGTAACTTTTTTTTTAAATCATAGTTTTGTTTTATTATTATCAACTTTTAGTACTTATCGATTTGTAAATACATGCTAATTAAAGTATTTACGGTGACAAGTTTTTAAAACAGTAGTGGTTCCATAAAATCTCACATAAAACCCTTTCAAAAACTCATTTAGAAGCTTACTGTAATTCTTGATTCGATATTTATTCTCACCAATTATAAAGGAATGGGAATTATCTTCATTAACGATAAAGTGATAGGAAATGTGCAACGTTGTAAAACTTTCACCTATTTATATGTTTTATCAAATATTTCACGAAGATCCATTCATCACTAATATGATAATCATATTATGATTTTAATTAAAATTAATATTATGTTAATCTTATAAATTTTACAAGCTCCCAGTATAACAATTAAACCATACATCATAAACTAAAAATGAATTGGCAAGAATACCCATCACTTTAGACTTCAATGATTGTTATTTTTTTTGTAATTGGATCACGTGGCCATTCAAATCAAAGTGAAGATGGGCACCCTGTTGCTCTCCCGGCCACACCAGATGAAAAACCGATGCTTTATGTTAGAGTTGAGGTGTATAGTGGAAATCAATATTAACATGATGCTACTGTTGAAGATCCGCCTACTCATCTCCTTACTGGCAACTTTTTGTAGGGCGTTCATAGTGGAAACCATTTTCTATCTTGTCCAAAGGAACGAATCAGATGGGCTTGATGAATTTAATAAGTGATGTAAATTTTTTTGGATGTATAAGTAAATATTTTATTTGTGATATATGATTTTGAAGTCATGATTGACCATCTTTCTTTTCATAATCCAGGGGAATGACATAAGAATTCACTTGGAGGCTCATGCAACACCCTGCTAGTGCCATTAATCATTTAAATCTAGGCATTTTGCTTATGCACGCAGCTCTACCCTAGAGCAATACACAATTTATGGAATTCGGACCGATGACTTCCAGTTCCTAAGTTGGAAAGCCTCTGCTCATTCACAATGGTGGGACAAGAACATAAAGCAATACACCTCTCAGTAAATAACAAAGACTCCAAAAAAAAATCTCTACATAAAACTTGTGTGAAAAAGTTTAAAGCCAATGGGCATTACTTATACACACACACACACACACACACACACACACACACACACAGATATATATATATATATATATATATATATATTATCCAATGCAGCATATCTATTGCTCAAGTTAATCCTTCCGTAAAAATTGCAAACGGCAATGTTGATGTGGCAGCCATTAGCGCCACGTTTGGCTGATCACATAAACTAAAGATGAAATTGATTTTTTTTTTTTTATCATCACCCAGTGTAGCCAGGTGCTCATCTTATATTTATGTAAAGAGAACGAAGATGCCGAGAAAGTGGAAACAACAAATAAGCACATGTGCAAGGAAGTTGGGGGAAGTTAGAAGGAAGAGCTCATGATGAGTTGCCCCGCCGTGCATTCATCTTAGAAGTTGGAAGTTGCAAAACGGGTGGAATGAAGACTGGTGTTGTGTGGGTGCTACTTGTACAACAAATAAACATATAAACTAAATATTTTTTTTTATCCACACTTCGCTTCACATGAATATGCACTCCGTTGTATCTCCATTTCGTGCACTTTGTGAGCGACATAAGGAACCTTGGAGCGATCGGTTGCTCTTCACGCGATTTGTTTTTTTTTTTTTTTTTTTTTTTTGGCAAATGGTTAGGTGGATTTAATAGATTTTGATCGCAATTTTAATTTGTCCTTCGCTAAAACTGATTGTCGCTTTTAATTTTCTCACAAATGCCCATCAATGTTGACAGGTAACTTTACAAATCCTACTTGGATAAATATCCTTAATTTCATCCCCGATTTTGTACATGCGATAAGAAAATTGATTTCTCACTAAAAAATTTAAAAGATATATGTGACATCCCTAAATTAACTCTACTATTCTAAGATTTTATGGGACCACTACTGTTCTAAAAACTTCTTACCATAGATACTTTAATTAGCACACATTTACAAACCGATAAATACTAAAGATGATAAAACTAAAACAAAGTCAACGAAAAAAGTTGCATATGATTTCAAAAAGAAAAAAAAGGTTACAAAACAAAAATATGTGTCTTGATATTGCTTCACGGAGAAATATGGGATACATAAGTATTAGAAAAGCATCTAATATACCTCGCTACATTTAGTGATAGTAATTAAGAATTTGATGTTATTAAATTTTCATTATAGGTGTAGTTTTCCCATTGTTCTCTCTCTCAGTGTTTGTGATTTTTTATTAAATTTTCTAATAACTTAATCCCAGTCAACAAAAAGTGTCCACCTTATCTTTAATTTATTCGACCAGTGCTGATATGGAGCTGATGACAGCCACAATGACATTTCTGTTTGCAAGTTTTAACGGAACGACCAACTAGAGTAAAACAACACATAGTTTAGGAATCGCATTGACGAAAAAAGATATGGGAATGACATTAAACAAATGGAAAAAGGATAGGCACTGGTTCCATCATCCCTAAATTTTTCACATTAATTTTATTTGGAGGACTTTATAAGAGGCTTTGTTTTATGCGAGGCATGCGGCCTAGTGGCCCAGGGGTGGGGACGTGAGACCAGGGATCAAAGTTATCTGTTGATAATGCAAAAGCAAAAAAAAAAAGAAAAGAAAAAGGTGTCTAAAGTGGCGATATAACCTCGATGAAAGCAAAATAAAGTTTTGTGCTGATCAAGTCATGATTTTTTTGTCGCCTTGTTATGCTTGTCAATGTCCGATGGTCACATCCAATTATTGATGCGTTCAGGATGATAAACCAAACTTACGTTTATGAATCATGTCTCATCATTTCTAAGACTTCATTTGTTTCACTAAAATATTTCTTCATTTTTTGACATTTGGATTATTTAGGATATACATGACAAAATTTCTATTTCTTTATTTTTTTATTTTTCTGCTCCCGAGAAGAGGTTTAAAATATAAATCCATTTGATAACACAATTTTCATTTTTCTATTTCCAAAAATAGATTTAGAGTAGAAATTAGAAGTTAAAATTTTTACATTTTCTATTTGCGGAACAAAGGTAAGAAATGAAAACTTTTCTTATCATTTATTCTTATCATCACCCGCCACTCACATGCTGCCCGTGGGACACTGGACGCCCCCCGTCGACCACCGGATATTTGCCATCGCTCGCTCGCTGCCCGCCACTGGACGCCAAACGTTTGCTACCCCATTGTCAGATGTCGGACGCTGGACGCTAGTCATCGGTCGTTGAACGCCCATGGCCACTACCAGACACTAGCTGTCGCCACCTAGAAATAGAAATTTTATTATGTTATCAAACAAATTTCTATTACAAAAACATAAATTTTTGGTCGTTATCAAACCCATTTTTTTGCTTAGAAACTCGTCTAGGGACTAGAAATTTCTGGCAAGAACTGATTTCTATTCTAGAAATTTTGTCATGCGCATTACAAAAAATGTTTTCTTATCAAAACTTAAATTCAGAAAAATGATCTCTTTTTTAAAAGTCGGAAATCATTTTCTCGGTCCTTGGTGCTCGTGCCTAGGTCTATCGAGGCAGACCTCAAACCCTCCATTCACGGGTCCATCAAGACCGGGCTTGAGACTCCCGAAAATTTTTATAATAAAAGAATCAAGTTTTTTTCTTTTTATTTTCTGTCCTTTTCTTTTTCATTCTCTCTAAGAGAAAGGGAAAAAAAGGAATAAAATAAAATAAAAAATAATTTAAAATTTTGATTTTTTTTTAAATAAACATTAAGAAATTATCCACATCAGCGTGGTCATGCCATATAGGATGGCCAATGTCCATGTTAACAATTTAAGACCAAATGAGATTTTCCTTACTAAATGACGGAAAATAACTTTGAGTTCATTTCTAGATATCAATTGAACACTGGAAAGTATTGTCATTTTCTTGGAAAATAACTTTTTTGGAGAACATTTTCTAAAATTACCGTATTTTCCATGAAACAAAGAGAGCATCTCATTCACTTTGATTTGGGTGGCTATGAGCTCCGATTACGAGGAGAATTAACAAAACATCTTTGATGCCTTCAGGGGTATCCTCGCCAATTCAGAGGAAGGGATCATTTCGATGGTCTTCGTGAAAAGGTGAGGGTTAAAAAGAAGCAGATTTGCCCCATCAAAGATTTGGTTCAAGTGGAAGGGGCTTGGGCTTGAAGAAGAGAAATGAAAAATAACGGAGAATTTTAATAACACTTCACCAAGAAAGATGAAATACATAAATATTATATGAGCATTAATGTACCGAGCTACACTCGGTGATGAAAACTAAAACTTCGATGGTTTTAAATTTTCATCGCCAGTATAGCTTCAACCATTAGTGTTTGTAATATTTTTCTACTTTCTAATAATTTTATCTCAATCAACAAAAAAAGAATTCCATCTTATCTTGAGTTATATATATAGTATAGAGACAGCATCGAATGAATTGAAAAGAACAAGCAGTAGCGGTTCCGCTATCCCTAAACTCTACACACAAGCTTTATTAATAGAGTTTTTTTAGTGGCTTTGTTGTATACTTGGATGTGTATTGCTTTCTACTCTTCTCCCACCATAGTGAGGGCAATAATACTTCTGAGAAAGTGATCTATAAGTCTCAAAATCTATTCCCCTTTCCACTTGTAAAATCTCTTCTAAAGTTACGTAACTCTTAAAGAGCAGCATCATGTCAAAAGTAGATTCCCACTATGGACACCTTGACACTAACGCAAGTATCGATTCTTTCATTTGATGGGGAGGGAAAGCAAAAGCTTGCCCATCTTTACTTTGATTTGCATGGCCACGTGGTCCAATTACAAAGGCAGCCAACAAAAATAAATTTGAAGTCTCCAGTGGGGTTATTCTTGACAATCTAGAGGAAAGGATTGTTTTGGTGGATCCTGGACAAAGTTGAGGGCTAAAAAAGTAAATTGCCTCTTTAGAGATTGTGTGGATCCCAAGCACACGTGGATCATCCGTTGGGGCAATAGAAAAGGCAATAGCTAGTTGAAGTGCATCTTTGCAAAATATTTGATAAACATGTAAATAGGTAAAAGTTTTATGACTTCATATATTCCCTACCACTTTAATGCTGATGAAGAGCATTCCTACCACTTTATTGCTGGTGAGAATAAATTTTGAAAAAAGAAATACAATAAGTTTCCGAATGAGTTTTTAAAGGGTTTTAGTATTATATCTTAAAAATTCACACAACAAATAATCTAATTAGAAAATATTCTACAAATTTAAAAAATTATACAATTATATCAATAAAAAGTCAACCAAAAACGTGGCTGATGATTTCAAAAAAAGTTATAAAACAAAAACTCGTGTCTTTATATTGCTTCACCAAAAAAAATGAGATACATAGATATTAAATTAACATCTAATATACCTAACTACATTTAGTTATAATAACTAAGATTTCGATAGCTTCCTCTCTCTCTCTCTCTCTCTCTCTCTCTCTCTCTCTCTCTCTATCTCTCTCTCTCTCTCTCTCTCTCTCTGTGTTTGTGATTTTTTTAGTTTTTTAATAATCTTATCCAAGTCAACAAAATAATTTTATCTCATCTTTAATTTATTCGTTCATCTTTGACGCGGCACCAATGGCGGCCACACTAGCATTTCCATTGGCAGTTTAAACGGAAGGACTTTCTCTGAGTAAAAAAAAAAAAAAAAAAAAACCATATGGTTTAAGATCACATTAGTAAAAAAGAAGTACATGAAGGACATTGAATGCATAAAAATAAGACAACTTCGATGGTTCCAATAACCCTAATATTTCCACACAAAGTTTATCAAGAGAGTTGTCCAAGAAGTTTGGTCTTACACGAGGCACGCAGCCTACTGGCGTGGGTGGTCGACTGGGGTTGGGAAATGAGACCGGCATCAAAGTTATGTGTTGATAAAGGGGTATTTTTAACCGGGGTGAAAGAAAAATAAAGTTTTTTTTTAAGTGTCTAACTTGGTGATTTAGCCCCTCTAAAATCAAAATAAAGTTGTGTGTTGATCAAGTCGTGATGTTTTGTCACCTTGTTTTGTTTGTCTTTGTCTGATGTTCACTTGCAATTATTTGTCTGGGCAAGTTGGACAAAACCAAAGCGATGAATTTTGTCTTTGTCTGATATCCTTTGCACTTTGATTAGCGTGGCCCATGATGCAATTACAAAGAGAACTAACAAAATATCCTGAAGTGTACAGGAGGGGTGTTCTTCTTGCCAATTTAGAGGAAGGGATGTTTTTCTGGGGTTGTTGGACAAAGTGAGAGGATTAAAGAAGTAAATTTGCCTCATATAAAGAAACGCAATCCGCTACAAGATTTCGTATATCCCGGGCACATCTTGTTCATCCTATGGGGAAAGAGAAAAAGTATAGCCTAGGGCAAGGGCTTGTGCTTGAAGAGGAGAGCTGCACCGGATCTCTGCTTCGCTTGTCCTGAGATAAGCACAACGAGAGATCACCCTTCCATTACGAAATGAGTATTTGTAATGAAATGCCAAGTGCTGGAGAAGATCCATATAGAGGGATTTAGTAACCTATCGTCTTATCATCCGTAGTACTCGAGGATCTTTTTTAAAAGTAACCACTCGCTGAGCTCTTTGGCCTGTTGTCCATCATTTGAAGATATGATTGGAATTCATTTACTAAGGTCTGTACTAGATCATCAAATTTGGGTGATTACCATATTTCAGCATATGTGAAAAGATTAAATAGTTTGGATCCAGCATGGATTGAAAAGATTTCTTTAGCATGTCCCTTTGAGACTATTCAGCATTTGGTGCGAGTTTTCCACGTATAGCAGAGTATAATTTACCGGTCTCTGCTTTGTCTTGATTATATTATGTTAAACCCCTTCATTTGTTTTTCCCTTTTTTGAGCTTTCATGTATATAATGTTGACACAAAATATCGCATCATACTTGTAAAGGTGTGTTTGTCATTTTAGTCATTTCACATCTTTTGGAGAGAATCACAAAAAAAGGTTCTAAATCCATTGCAATTGTGCCAATTGAGTCATAAACATTTTTTTTTTCTCAATTGAGTTATAAACATTTTGCATTTGTACCAATTCAATTAATCCGATCAATTTTGGCCTTTTAGCGCTGACATAGACATTTTTAATAATAATTTAATATTTTTTCGAAGTCATCAAAGCATATATCTCAAAACAAAAACGAGAGTACTCTGTGGTAGGCCGCACTGATGTGAAGATTTTTTATTTTCTTATAAAATCAAAATTTTAATTTTTTAATTTTTTCTTTTCTTTATTTTTTTTCCCCTTCTTCCTCTACCGATCACCAAGCGTCATCAACGGTCGGCGCCTGACCCTAGACGTAGGCTAGTGAGATCGGGCCTTGCCCGTGGCCTATCACCGAGGCTTGGCGACTGGTGAAGGAAGAAGGAAAAATAAAAAGAAAAAAAGGAAAAAATAAAAGAAGAAATGAAAAAATTTCTGGGAGTCCCAAGCCTTGCCTTGATGGACCCGTGCTTGAAAGTTGGCGACTTGAGCATGGGTGCTAGGGTCCGAGGCCTGGCCTCAATGGACCAAAGCACGACCTCTGAGGACTCGAAAAATGATATCTAACTTTTTAAAGAATAAATTGTTTTTTCTTAATATAAATTTTGTTAGGAAAATATCTTCGGTTGACTCATTTCCCTAAATGATCCACCCGCCGACAAATGATGAAAATTTGTTTTTGAAAAATGATTTTAGCGAAACAAACGAAACTTTAGAAATGTTGGGGACAAAATTCATCACTGTAGTTTTGTCCATCATCTTGCTTACATCAATAATTGCACCTGACCATCAGACAAAGACAAGCATAACAAGGCGATAAAAAATCACGACTTGATCAGCACACAACTTTATTTTGCTTTCATCGAGGTTAAATGGCCACTTTAGACGCTTCACATAACTTTTTCTTTTTCTTCTTTGTTTCGCCGGTGTTTTACCACCACTTTATCGAAAAATAACTTTGATCCCTGGTCTCACGTCCCCAGCCCCCGGGCCACTAGGCCGCATGACTCGCATAAAACAAAGCCTCTTACAAAACCCTCCAGATAAAATTTATGTGAAAAGTTTAAGGATAATGAAACCACCGGTGCCAATCCTTTTTCCATTTGTTCAATATCATTCCTATACCTTTTTTCTGTCAATGCAATTCCTAAACTATGTGTTGTTTTACTCAAGTTTGTCCTTCCATTAAAAATTGCAGACGGATATGTGCTCGTGATTGCAATCGGCTCCCCATCAGTGCTGACTGGATAAATTAAAGATAAGATGGAATCTTTTTGTTGACTGGGATAAGGTTATTAGAAACTTTAAAAGAAATTATAAGCTCAGAGAGAGAGAGAGAGAGAGAGAGAGCAATGAGAAAACTACAACTATAATAAAAATTTTATAACATCAAAATCTTAGTTGTTATCACTAAATGTGGTGAGGTATATTACATGCTTTTCTAATATTTATTTATCCCACTCTTTTTCCGTGAAGCACTATCAAGACACATTTTTTTTTTTGTAACTTTTTAAAAAAAAATCGTAGGTAAAGTTCTTCATTGACTTTGTTTTATTTTTATCATCTTTCAGTACTTATCAATTTGTAAATATGTGCTAATTAAAGTATTTACGGTGAGAAGTTTTTAGAACAGTAGTGATCCCATAAAATCTTACATAAAACCTCTTCAAAAACTCATTCAGAAGCTTATTGTAATTCTTGTGAGTCAAAATTTATTCTCACCAATTATTAAGGAATTGGAATTATCTTCATCAGCAATAAAGTGATAGAAAATGTGGGACATTGTAAAACTTTCACCTATTTATATGTTTTATCGAATATTTCGCAAAGATCCATTCATTGCTAATATGATAATTATATGATACTATTAATTATTCAAATTAATATTATGTTAATCTTATAAAATTTCACAAGCTCCATGTACAATAATTAAACCATATATCATAAACTAAAAATGCATTGGCAAGAATACCCCCCACTTTAGACTTCAATGATGTTTTGTTTTTTGTCTTTGTAATTGGATCACGTGGCCAGCAAATCAAAGTGAAGATGGGTACCCTGCTGCTCTCCCGGCCCCACCAAATGAAAGAACCGATGCTTTACGTTAGAGGTGAGTGTTGATAGCGGAAATCAATATTTACATGATGCCATTCTTGAAGATCCGCCTACTCGTCTCCTAACTGGCAACTTTTGCAAGGCGTTCAAAGTGGAAACCACTTTTTATCTTGTCCAAAGGAACGAATCAGACGGGCTTGATGACTTTAATAACTGATGTAATTTTTTTTGGATGTATCAGTTAAAAAAAAAAAAATTGTGATGTACATGAATTTTAAGTCGTGATTGATCATTTTTCTTTTCATAATCCACAGGAATGAGTAAGAATTCACTTGGAGGCTCATGAAACATCCTACTAGCACCATTAATCATTTAAATCTAGGCATTTTTCTTATTCATGTAGCTCTACCCCAAAGCAATACACAATTTATGGAATTCGAACCGATGATGTTCAGTTCCTAAATTGGAAAGCATTTGATCATTCACTATGGTGGGACAAGAACATAAAGCAAAACACCTCTCAGTATATAACACAACTTCCAAAAAAATTCTGTCGATAAAACTTATGTGAAAAATTTAGAGCCAATGAGCATTGCTTTTATTTTTCAAGTTTGTTCAATGTCGTCCCCATATATATATATCCAATGCGATATATCTATTGCTCAAGTTAATCCTTCCGTAAAAATTGCAAACGGCAATGCTGATGTGGCAGCCATTAGCGCCACGTTTGGCTGATCACATAAACTAAAGATGAAATTGATTTTCTTTTTTTTCATCTCCCAATGTAGCCAGGTGCTAATCTCATATTTATGAGAAGAGAACGAAAAAGCCGAGAAAGTGGAAACAACAATTAAGCACGTGTGCAAGGAAGTTGGGGGAAGTTAGAAGGAAGAGCTCAAGATGAGTTGCCCCTGCTAGCATTCGTCTTAGAAGTTGGAAGTTGCAAAATAGTTGGAATGAAGAATGGTGTTGTGTGGGTGCTTCTTGTACAACAAATAAGCACATAAACTAAATATTGTTTTCCTTCCAAACTTCGCTTCACATAAATATGCACTCTATTGTATCTCCATTTCGTGCACTTTGTAAGCGAGGTAAGGAACCTTGGAGCAATCGGTTGCTCTTTACGCAATTTGTTTGTTTGTTTGTTTGTTTGTTTTTTATGCACATGGTTAGATGGATTTATTAGATTTTATCGTAATTTTAATTTGTCTTTTGCTAAAACTGATTGTCCCTTTTAATTTTCTCTCAAATGTCCATCAATGTTGATTATTTTTCAAGTCATTAGATTATTTTTCACGCATTCATGTATGAGGTTAGACAGTCAAAATGTTACTTTTATTTTATTTAAATTTTTGTTAGTCATACCTAATCTTTAGTGGCACTTTCTAATCTTCGTATCTTTAGAGTCATTTTGACGTGATGTTGTGATTTTGTGATGCCTCTCGTTGATTCTTCATGATGGACCATCCTTTTATGCATTTTGATCTTCCCTAGTAAGAATCTCTAAATGTCTCAAATTATGCACTACTTTAGGAATGATTTGTAATTGCTCCAAATTCATTAGCGGGTTATTTTCGATCAATGAATCCTCCTTAGTCCTTATCTTCTGTGTATGCTTCGAATTAATCGATGGGATTCAATCGATGGGATTTGTGGGGCAAGTGTATTATCATGTCCTGATTTGGGCCACTAGCTTCTTCACGTTTGAGCTCAAAAGAGAAAGAAACATAAAATAAAAGGACATAAAAGAAAAGGAATGGCCACAATCACAAACATGCTTGTAGCGATCACATGAGTGGTGGTAGTGTTCACCATCCAGACCGTTTGCAAGCCTTGCCTCAATAGGGGCGGACAAGCCACTAACTAATCTCTCAACCCCAATTATGATCCCGCCGACAATAGCCGCACGCTCGCCCTCGTGCCCCTCTAATCGCCTACCCTAATCCTAATCCTGTATATTCAAATATTAAGTGCATGGAGGTAGCTCTTTTTTTTTTTTTTTTTTTTTGTCGGTCCTACTCTATTCCTACTCTACACTCACTCTCGGACTTTTCTACCTCTTTGCCTTTGCGTGGGAGTCGAAACCCACTCCCGAAACTTACGCGTCCCCATCCCATCCCCCCCTGAGAAGGTAGCTCTTTTGTATCTTCTAAAACGTCTAGCCAATGCTATCTGTTGAAGGTGTAACGTCCGATTTATAATTTTCTTTTTCCGTTCACTCGATCCTCTATTTCACAGAGATTTTTGTTTTTGTGACATTTGCTTTTTGCTTCAAGATTCTGGTACTTTGTTTCTTGTTTTCTCTTTGATAAAAATCATTTTGTTTTGCGTTTAAAATCATCAATTTTATTTTCTTTTACTATTTTAGTAATAAAAAACTTCACGTCGACTTATCAAGTAAGCGTCATTTGCCACGTGCGCCCGTTGAAACGATAATGGTGGCCAATTTTGTCAGTCGAGGAGGAGTACCTGCTTTGTTTTTTGGGATAATTAGAAAGTGAAATCATTTTATACTCCGGCATAAATACTTGATTTTCTCTCTGGATTTGGCTTGAGAGTTAGGTGAGACTTTCGAATGACGCTCCAACCCTCTGTGGCCCCTGGGCCCCACCGCTCTTTGTCAACAACTGGCTATGTCCAACTTGCAGTGGCATGGCCAATTAAAAAAAAAAATGGTAAAACAAAAAGGAGTGCCATCTCTTTCCAGTGAAGAAAGAAAGAAAGACATTGGGCTTGGGTTGAAAATTTCTTCGGGGGCATAGAGATCCTTGGTGATATTTATCCCTCCTCGTCATTTAGCTGCCGGTATTCTCGGCAATTATAACTCTCTCTCTCTCTCTCTCTCTCTCTCTCTCACGCACACATTGGTCCATTGCAAGAACTCAGCAAAGAATTCCTTCATCCTCTAATCGTTCCAAGTCGAAGCCGAAGGTATTGAAACATCTTCCTCGATTACAATTTCTCTTCAATGAACTTTCAGTTCCTGTTTTCTTCCCCCCAGTTTCCACCTGGTTTTTGCGTTGCGCTAATATGTCTACTTATTCTGGTGTTGATATGACTGGTTTTGTCCTGCATTTTTCTTGATCCATCTTGCAGACAAGTCAGCAGCCAAGAGATCCCAGTTCCTCTTGCATCCTTACAGTGAAGCTACACCTGGTATGTGTGTCTTTATGTATCTACTTTTCGTGCGCTATCAGCACTTGTTTCACTTTCACCCTCTTTGTTTAGTAATCTAGTTTCATTGATTAAACCCTGAAAAACACAAAAGCGATAAAAAAGGAAGAAGAAACAAAAATGGGTGAAATAACTGCAACGTAAAGTCATTTCAGAGGCACCAATATTTGTCTCTCTAACATTTCAAAATTATCATCACAAATAAATTCACACGTAACATTTTCCAAACTATAATCGCATAAATTGCTGATTTTTCTTACTTCATTCTTTATATTCAAAACGGTCGCTAAGAATGGTTCGACCGGTTAAACTTATGGAATCGCATACCAGCCCTCACTCTGTTTCAACTTCTGGTACTTATCTCAAAATATTCCTTTTAATCGGAGACCGGAATGGTTGACTAAAAGTCATCCCTTTTATTTTTAAAATAGACTATGTAAAAATCTTTATTTGAGGGCCCTCATCATCGGTTCATATATACGTAAAATTTCTTAAATGGACCTCTCTCTTAATTTATTAAAATTTGATCCGCTTTATTCGAAGCGAAAGTGCAAGTGAATATGTAGATTATACCAATTGATATTGGACGTCGTTGTTAAATCCGCTTCATCCTTTTACCAAGCAGGAGGTTCCACAAAACCTGAAAGTTTTAACGTGAGAGGAAGAGGAAGGAGAGAGAGAGAATCCTATGCAATCACATGCTAGCCTAACTTCCTTAGTTGATAATAAAAAAAATATATAATTTACCATTTTCTATGCAAAAGATTATATTTTCCTCCATCTGGATTGAAGGCAACTTTCTCGGACCATGCTTTTAGTCGATGGATTACAAGTTATGAACATCACCCACACGCAAATATACATATGGGTGACATCCACATTATCCTAACTTAATGTTTGTATTCTATTATGCTTAGCACATGGAGTTGCAAATGACTACATTATCTAACAAAAGAGGGCCAAACATGATGAGGCTCTTCCTACCTCACAACCTCACGTGATAACTGATGACAGAACAAATGTTGAAAGTTACGGTACAACTTTTGGCTTGATTATTTCGTTTAATACATTTCGGTATCCTTTTTATGTCACACCTTGATTCCTACAAGAATAGAAGAAATGACACAGCACCCAAAGGATATAGTCTCAAACATAAAGCAACATTAACCTTTTAGCAAAATATGCATAATCATCTATATATTTGATAGAACAGTAGCCTGATTATAAGATCAGAGTTATAAAATCCACCGAACATAACATGTACATCTTGAGTAACCATCAAACTAAACCCAGCAAATATCTTCTCAAACATATACATATATATATATATATATATATATATATATATATATATATCTCACTATCTTAACTAATACTCAAAATTCGACTATAAAAAATCCCCACCGATCACATTGTCGCCCTACTTGCCAATAGCCAAGAACCTAAAAAAGATTCAGAATGAAAGGAATGAGCAACCACAATTGAGTGACTAGTACAGATTTTTTTAAGCAGATTGAGTGGTCAGTATGCATATATATAAAGCAATACTAGAAACCCACTATGCATAAACGTACAATACCAAAAATGAGTAATATCTTTTTGACAAATATTCATATGTATTTGGAGTACTCATTCAATTCAACAACATCAAATCACGCATCTATGATCTATTCCATTGTTTAATCTCGTATCACATATCAATAGACTATTCCATTGATTCATATTGTACTCATGATCCAATTATGGTCACGACATAAAGCCTGATGACAAAGCAGAAGATATTTCCTTGGGCAAGGTCTCCACCTATATTGCCAATGGCTTGGCCCAAAAAAGTATCCTGAAACAAGTATGGATACCTAGAAACTTCTCACTAGGTTCACAGTGATAATGAGTATCGAACCATCTTCCAATAATCCACAAAACCAATCAAAAATCTATATCATAAACCAGAATACATTTCACAAACCAAAACATATATCTTTTCATAACAAAATACATTGATATGATGTGTAGAATACACACTTAGATAACACGCACAACAATACAACATATTCACTATATAATTCATCTTTCGATCATCATAGTTATGACAACTCAGGGTTCTAGATGTGGCTCCTCCAGAACTCATTTCCCCATATAGCACTTATTCTTTGATCAATTCGTATTGATAATAAATGATTCTAGAGGTGGCTCCCACGAGACTCGCATTACTGTTTAGTAGTTAGTCATTGACCAACGTATATCAATAGTAGAAGATTCTAGAGGTGGCTCCAACAGGACTCGAGTCATTGTATAACACTTAGTTATTGACCAACACATATCAATAGTATAAGGTTCTACAGGTGACTCCCATAGGACTCGTGTCACCGTGTAGCAACTTAGACATCAAGAAGCACACATCAATAATACAAAATTCTCAAACCCTAGAAATGCTCAAAATCAAACAACCAAAGTTGTCAACAAACTTGAAATCCTATCAATTGAGTGACAAACGATATAAAAAATCAAGTAAAAAGTTATCTTCACTACGATTCAACTAAACTAAGCTTATTTAACAACAAAACAACTCCTACGTGCCAATGAAAAGCTCACCCATAGCAGAATATGCAGCTTGCACATCAAATTTGGTTGCGCCACAACTCTCCCCACGGAACTCAGTTTCAAGTCAACTTACTGTCAAATGAAAGCTCTTTCTAAGTACCGAAAGATCCTAAACTTTACCAACTCAAAAGATGGCCGAAGACAAGCGAAAACCATCGCCAAAAACAAAAATTCGGAACTAGGCAATAGCGGTCGTGAAATTTTAAAAATTCATTTCAATCAAACCATGACCGAAAATTGACCTCTATAAAATTTTAGAGCTCCACAATATCCTAATATATCATATTTCGCATAATTTCATAGCCAAACAACTCCTAGATTGGATACTCATAATTGACATAGATCCGAATTTATGCCCTAACTCCGAAAGTCCTCCAATTAGATGAACAGATGGTTAATATCCTTATCAGGCGCTACAAAATGAATGGAATCATCGTGGCCTCCCCAGCATGCATTCAAAAGAAATCCTCCTCTTCTTTATTTCTATTTTCGGTGCCCAACCCTCTCTCTCTCTCTCTCTCACACACACACACACACACACGCACCCCGAAGGTTTCAGCAAAAATGATGAAGAAGAAAGCCTTTTAAAGCTTATAAAGGCTGAGGATGGAGTGGGCTGAGGGCCTGACTTGATGGAATTTGGGATTTGAGCCCTTTTGTTTTTCTTTTTATAGCCCAACTCTTACATTTTAAGATCAAGGCATCATCCTCTATATTTTGAGCATAACTCAATGAATATTTGATTAAAGTTAAAAACTCGCTAAACTAAAGAAAAAAAGTGTTTATCTTCTCTATCAACAAGAGATTATAGCAAGCATCATTGAGCTATAGGGAAAATCATCCATATCATAGCATATCATCGTTAACCTCAAATTATTGTAATAAGTAGCACCTCCACTACACCATCGAGTCCATCACAGAACATGGGATGGGCATGGTTTGTAGATTGAGGTAAGTACTTCCAAGTTCTAGGCAGGTTCCTTATAGGTTTCACTTAGAACCTGAAACCTACCCATCAAAATAAATTTATCATTTTTTGGATCGCGAAACCTATCATGTATACCCTAAGATCCGGAACCTATCCCATCACGGGTTTTAGGGCTACCTAGGTTCCACCTATATTGTAGTGAATCATTACCTCTAATGACCACCATTTCCTGCTATAATCCACTGACCACAAATTTATATTTGGACACAAAAGGAATATAAAACATTAACAAAGAAAAAGTCTCGTTCATGGATATCGTTGGAAATGAAAGCTTAGACTAATGGTTTCTGATTATACACTCATCATCAAATACTATGGGATAGCACATGATTGTGCAAAAACATAGAACAAGCAAAACACAAAGACCTATTCCAAAGTCTAGGCTCCAAGAACCTGGAAGGGCCTGATTCTCTAGTTCTCGATTTTAACTTGGATTAATGTTCACCTCTAGTTGTAGATGCATCTACAAATTTTTAAGAGAAATTAATTTTCTCAGCACACTTTCAAAATCACGGACAAACTTAATGATATTTATCCAAGCAAGATTTGTAATATTATCTCTCAATATTGATGGACATTTGAGAGAAAATTTAAGGAACAATTCGTTTTAATTAATTGCACCAAGAGCAACCAACATTGCTCCACGGTCCCATAACTAGCTCACAAAGGAGTGATAGTTTATGTGAAGCTGAGTGCGTAGAAAAATATAAGATCGCAAGAAAAATGAAAAGCACATTGCAAAGTAATTTGCGGGGAAAATAAAATGGTGTAACAAAAAGTAAAGATAAACATAAATTTTAGATTTGCTTGATTGTCGAAAGAGAGCTTTCCGATCCTAAAACAACTTCCCTCAACTTCCCTACACATGTGCCTTATTTCTTGTTTCCACGTTCCCCTTTTTTTGGTTATTTTTTTCCCTTCTCGTAACAGTTACACCTTTAAGACATCTGACTTTCATAGAGAGAATGCTCTTGTCAACAAGAAGCAAATTTCATTTAATAAAGGGAATATGTGTAATGGAAATCGTAAAACTTATTATGAAAGTGCAATCAAGTTCTAAAACTTTCAAAAAGTGCAATCAAGTCTCAAAACTTATTACGAAAATGTAATTAAGTTCTAAAACTTAATAAAAAAAAATAATGCAATCAGCAGAAGGACTTGATTGCACTTTTAGAATTTTTAGGACTCAACTGCACTTTCGTGATAAGTTTTAGGATTTAATTACACTTTTCTAAATTTTAAGATTCAATTGTAGTTTTGTGATAAGTTTTATGACTCAATTGTACTTTCGTGATCATTTTTTGGACTTTCAATGCACTTATCCATTAATAAAGTCTCACCCGGGGTTGCACGACCAAGATAATAAGTCATCTCTAAACCCACAATTTCTTTATGCTTCTTGGTCGAGTTTTCCATCAGATCAACTAAAGCAATTTATTTCATTCTTTCAAGGCTACAAAATAACACATGATCGAAGTGAGCACCAAAATTACATCGCACATATCTTAAAATGACACATTAATTGACGCCAAAATCTATTCTAATATTTCTATATTAGCCCACTTTGTTCGTGCTGACTCTTGTCCGGTCCCTGTTAGATAATCTTGAACCGTGTAACATGCATTTAGACTGTATTATATTTCTTGTTTTTGCATTAGCTCGAACCAATATAGTTGGTCCGTGTAAATTTTTTTTATACTTAATTAAAAAAACCAAGTTGACTAGTGTATCTTGCTTACCAATTACTAAATATGAGAGAATTTCTTTTTGGGGAATTGGAAGGGAGAATCACCAAAATAGTCACAAATATATTACAATTGTACTAATTTAGTTATAAATCTTTTTTTAATGCCAATGCAGTTGATGGCACAATAGTTGGTGTCCACATCATTGTTACAAATGCAAAAGGTTTGAGACTAAATTGGTATAATAAAAAAAGATTTATGACTGAATCGGCATAATTGCAAAAAATTTAAGGTTGTTTTGATAATTTTTCTGGAATCGAAATCCTTTGGAGCTCCTCTTTTTAAATGGAGAACTTACTCCTCTTTTAGCAAATTTATCTTGCTGCTGTTAACTAGGGCAAGGTGGTCCTAGAATTTTTTTTTTTTTTTTGGGCTTTTATGATAGTGGGGACTTATCACAATTCGGCCTTGCTTGGTCGAATTGCATATGCAACTTAGATAGGTCCACGGACCACCTTTTTTATAATTTATTTTTATTTGGGAGAAATGGCTTTCAATTGGCCGCAAGGAATCAAACTATTTCTTTAACCAATTTTTTTTAGTGGATATTTCAACAATGATCCCGGTTAACGGTGACCCTTTTTTAACCTTTAGACAATTAACACGGTCTATTTCTTTTTCGAAACTTAAATGATATTTTCCTGTACCTTCAAAAAAAAAAAATTCTTTTGTGAGTCAAGCGACACTTGCCCCCAACATTCAGGCTGAGCCACAAGCAACGCTGTCAATTCTCACTCCAAATCTATTCATCGACAGACCAAAATAATCTATTCATCATATGATCTTCCATTTTCTTATTGGGGCTTAACTTAAGGATTGATATTATTCCCTCCATTTTAGCTCACGAAAGCATTTTGACTTAACAGACCCAAATAGTAAATTAATATATAAACCATTTTCACTCATGCAAAAGTTTCATCCCAATTGTTCGTACACAGACACATGATTTTCAAATGTGACAAGATTTGCATGATTCTCTGGTAACATTAAAGTGCTTGGTGGAGTCAACCCACCATAAGATTTTCACAAACATTAACCTTAGCTTTTCGAGGTCATCGGCGGCATAAAATCTTTTTCAACAAAGAACGCAATTAACCTATCATGCCGTTTGCAGGGAAAATCTCAAATAAAGACTCAAAGTGAGCCTATTTTCTCAAATAAGGACCCGAAGTGGCTAATAAGTCTCAAATAAGGACTTGAACTTGTGGCCGGCCAAAATGTTCACCAGCCGGCAAGAGTGTGACATTTCCGATGGTCAGAATATGGGCAATTTTGTCCCAAAAAAAAATATAGATAGAAAATTAATAAATCCTAAAAACCACCCCCCAAACTCTTCATGTTCTTTTGACCTAAAAAGAAAAACTCTTCATGTTCTCTTCTTCTCTTCATCTTCTCCGTTCTTTGTCCTCTCGCTTGGAGCACTGGAATTTTCTATTAATGGAATATGAATTGAAACACAACAACTTCTTCTTTTGTTTTTTGTCTTCATTTCTTTCCAACGAAGAAGACAAATCTTGAGTAAAGCCACATTTTCGTTATTGAGACACTCGTGTGTAACATGAGGGCCTCGATTCTTCATTATCTTTTCCTAGCACTTTGATTTACACTCCCATTCAACCAAGGTCAGTTTTGTTCAAATTGAGAGGAAGGGAAGGAGGGCACGTACCTTTGGAACTCAGGGAGTTAGGGATCTTGCTCCATCAATAGAGAATTTGGGTTCTCCAAACGAGAGGGGACAAAGAACGTAAAAGATGAAGAGTGGAAGAAGAAGAACATGAAGAGTTTGGGGGTTTTATTTTTAGGGTTTGTTAATTTCTATCTATAATTTTTTGGGACAAAATTGCCCATATTCCGGCCACCGGAAATGTCACACGCTTGCCGGTCGGTGAACATTTTGGCTGGCCGGCGGGTTCAGGTTCTTATTTGAGACTTGTTAGCCATTTCGGGTCCTTATTTGGAATAACGGTCATTTCGGGTCCTTATTTAAGAAAGTACGCTCACTTTGGGTCCTCATTTGAGATTTTCCCCGTTTGTGAGAGTTGAACAAGCAACTCCACGTATACTTTCATACACTTGTGCCAAAAAAAGTTTTAAATTTATTGTATTTGTATCAATTTGAATCCTAAACCTTTTGCATTTTTACCAATTTAGTCTATCCAATCAATTTTGGCCGAAAATCGTTAACATGAATGCTGGTCGTCCATGTAGTGCAGACAATACTAACGTAGATGATTTTTCCTTTTATTTTTTATTTTTTTCTTTTTTCTTTTAATTTTCTTTTTTTTTTTTCTTTCTTTCTTCTTCCTCTAGTTGATGAGGTTGACCTCACTAACCTCGCCTCTAGCCAATCGCCAAACCAAGTCACTAAGGTCTAACAACTAGCCGAAGGAAGAAGGAAGAAATAAAATAAAAAGAGAAAAAATTCAAAAAAAATTCAAAAAAATTATTAAAATATTATGAAAAATTATTCACATCAGTAGTATTTGACCAAAATTGGCTAGATAAACTAAGTTGGCACAAATACAAAAAAGTTTAGGATTCAATTGACTAAAAAAAAACGTTTAGTACTCAATTGACACAACTATAGTAGGTTTAGGACTTTCATGGTAATTCTCTCCATTACATACATGTTATTGGGATCAAACATAACTTGTGTCATTGTCCCTGAGCGTCTTGGAGCCTGACTCATGGTCGGTGCCGCATAGAGCACCAAAGTTAATCAGGTTGGCGGGGACGTCCTCTGATAGCTCTGAGACTTGAATGAACCTAAGCCGCCCTCATTCTCGTTGTACACCATTTTGGAGTGAATGTATCGAGTGTGACTCCAGAGGCGTTGTTAACGTGCTCCATTTTCACCCACGAGTTTCACCAGGCTGAAACGAATTACATGGAGGCGATCTAGAGTTCAACTCTAGAGAGCGAACGAGACTGCTCCATAGTTCCCCACTGATTGCACAAAATGGGGGGTCGGTGGAGCACGAAATTACACGAGTCTAAGTGTGGAGAAAAGTAAAAGATTGCAAGAAAAATGTAAAGTAAATTGGAAAATTAAGTTGTGAGGAAAGTAAATTGGAATAACGAAAAATACATATAAGCATAGGCGATAGATTTGTCTGACTGAGCTTCTCAGGTTTGGGCTGCTTGTTAGGTAAATTTCAAACCCGTTCAAAATACTACAAGACTTATTTGGTTGGTGGAATGAGCCATTTGGAATTGGAGTTATGAAATGAGTTTGAAGTCCTATTTCCAGGATCTTGCCGCCCGTCTGATCAACAGAAAGACAGCTTTACAACACTATAACATTGCTAACATTTCTGTTTGCAAGCTGGGACATCTCGAGTCTCATATCGAGTAGGAGGCCTTATCAAATGATTCATCAGTAAATATCCGCCTCTAATTGGTTATAACCATATGTAATTACTCATAATACTATTTTGCAACTCTCTCATGGAAGTGATATTCCCGATGGGGTTGGACAGACTGCCCACTATGCGCGAACTAACCCTCATGTGAGATGGCGCCTAGCCTGGGCTCTCGCAAACCCCAACCTTCGCAACTTGGTTTTTCTCAATTACTTATTGGATTTGATTTTTGCTTTAGAAGCCACTGCCGATCTATTATGAGCCGATTAGAGGTCAAGTAAGATGTGGAAATTCCTCTTACTTCCGTGAAAAAGTGATTTAAGACACGGGAACTTGATTATGCTAGATGATACCTAAAGCTCAAATTTGGTATCTCCTCTTTTTTTATGGAAAATGTTTTCATGTGAAATTTCTCATCATTTATTTTAAGGAAAAATTTCAAATAAGGGCCTGAAGTAAATCTTGTTCTAAATAAGAGCTTGAAGTGCTATCATTTTTTCAAATAATGACCTAAAGCTGACCTTGATCTAAATAAGAGCCTGAAGTGCCATCAATTTCTCAAATAAGGGCTTGTAGTGGCTATATCAATTTCAAATAAGGGCATGACTTTCTAGTTAGTCAAGGGCATTTTTGTCCTTTTTGAATTTTTTCTTTTTCTTCCTTTTTTCTTTCTTTTTTTTCTTCTTTTTTTCCTATTTTTTAGCTTTCTCTTATTCTTCGCTAGTGGCCAATCCCAACCACTAGCGATGCCCGGAGAGGGCTAGATGAGGGTCATCCTCACCCTGGGGGAGGCCACCCTTATCAACCATAGGTGAGACCGGCCTTTGTCAGATTTGGGCGAGGGTTGCCTCACTGGCAGCCAATGAGGGATGGTCTTGCCTTGATGAGACCACCCTTGAAAGCTATAGGTGAGGGCTGCCCTCACCAGCTTCAAGCGAGGTCGCTCTCTAGAGAGGTTAGCCTTTGCCAAATCTCGGCGAGGGCTGCCTTGCTTATGATCGACAAGGGCCACAACCCTTGCCCGCAGAGGGCGAGATGAGGGTCATCCTCACCTTGGGGGAGGCCACCCTTATCGACCATAGGTGAGGTCGGCATTTGCCGGATTTGGGCGATGGTCGCCTCACTAGCAGCCAATGAGGGATGGTCTTGCCTTGACGAGGCCACCCTCAAAAGCTACAGGTGAAGGCTGTCCTCACCGGCTTCAAGCGAGGTCGCTCTCAAGAGAGGTTAGCTTTTGCCAGGCAAGGTGGCCCTCGCCTGTAGCTGTCAAAGGCTTGCAAACCCTTACCCAACGGTTGATGAGGCCGTCAGGCCCTTGCTGGCGCTCACAAGAGAGAGAGAGAGAGAGAGAGAGAGAGAGAGAGAGAGAGAGAGAAGAAGAAGAAGAAGAAGAAGAAGAAGAAGAAGAAGAAGAAGAAGAAGAAGAAAGAGAAAGAGAAACAATAATTAAAAATAAAAATGGTCTTTTGACAAAAATACCCTTGACCGGTCGGAATATTCAATAGACCGGCGACCGGTGAGGTCAAGCCCTTATTTGAAACTACCATGACTGTTTCAGGCCCTTATTGACACAAGGTCCACTTTAAACCCTTATTTAAGAAAATGATGGCATTGCATACTCTTATTTGGAATTTTCCATTTATTTTCTAATAACGTGTGAGTCTAAATTATCATGCAAGATTACTCCTACTAAAAAATTTAAATACTTCAATGATCAAACAATATACGAGAATATCAACACAATTAAAGTGTGGTAAATAAAACCTAAGCCCTTTTGGACAAAATTTAAGATTACTCGCTATTAAGTTTCGAGGGGAAAATTACCAAAAAAGTCTTAAACCTGTTGCAATTGTGCCATTTCAATCCTTAACATTTTTTCTTTTTGGGCCAATTGAGTCATAAACATTTTGCATTTGTGCTAACTTAATACATCCGACCAATTTTGGCCGGTCAGCATTGACATGGATATCAATTATCTTACATGACGTCATTGGTGCTAATGTGGATAATTTTTTGATAATATTTCAATATTTTTTTCAATTATTTTTTGCTTTATCACTTCTTTCTTCCTCCAACTGGTCACTGGCGACAATCGGCAAAAGGTAAGGCCGGCGAGGGACCTCTCCAACCTCAAGGACATTTGGTCACGATTGGGCAAGGCCCAACCTCACCATAGGCCTCAGGGGCGGCCTCACCCAAGCCACCCATTGGTTTGGCAAGGTCGAGCCTCGTTGCACACAAGCCAAGCCTAACTTCATTAGATTCGATGAGGGGCTCAAGCCTAGCTAGCGTAGTGAGCGACCTAGGTGAGGCCAGAGGCTGGCCAAGGCTCGACTACGAGCTCAAGCCTCACCCATCCATGTCCAAGCTTCCCCAAGGTTGTTGAGGGACCTTGCCAGCCCTGCCTTTGGCTAGTCACCATTGGCAATTGACTAAAATTCAGAAAATATATTGAAATATTATTAGAAAATTGTCTATGTTAGTGCTGGTGATGCCACGTAGGGTAGCTGGCATCTATGTCAGCGTCGACCGGCCAAAATTAGTCGAACGAATTAAATTGACACAAATGCAAAAGGTTTAGGATTTGATTGGCCAAAAAAAAAAAGTTTATGATTAAAATGATGCAATTGTATAGGTTTAGGATTTTTTTAGTAATTTTCCCACGTTCCGAGACAAAAACCCCATCAGCTATGCATAAAGTTAAGCATGCAATCAACCTAGACTAATGGATGCAAATTTCCTAAACTAGACGATGACAATGAGATATCAAACCCAACAAAATAAAACTAATCTCGAATTAAGCTAAGTCCTAGGATGCAATATCTATCTAAATGTGTTTCCAATATTTTCACCCTTTTTTGCCCTATTCTTATCCTTTTCATTTCCTTTTATGATAAACATTACCCAAAGCCTAAACTAAACTAAATACAAGCCACGACGACATACGAGCTACAACATGAAGAATTGAGTCTGAATATGATGTAAACAAGCAACATGTCTTGAAAACTATGCGAGCGCATAAAGGGGACGGCCCAGGGTCTTTTGAGACCTTTTGCAAGACCGATTTGAGGCTCTAATCTTACCGTCC
Source organism: Eucalyptus pumila (assembly GCA_016097595.1). Taxonomy (NCBI): domain Eukaryota; kingdom Viridiplantae; phylum Streptophyta; class Magnoliopsida; order Myrtales; family Myrtaceae; genus Eucalyptus; species Eucalyptus pumila. The sequence continues at coordinate 24,770,968 of CM027847.1, forward strand.
AGCCCCTTATCTGGAGAGCAAGCTTAAAGCTTCAATTCACGTGCTAAACGACCCCGAACGAACATCAAATTGGCCCGATGCGTCTACGGGCCATTTGAAAGCTCGCTGGCCAGCAAGCGTACAACCTGGACAGCGGCCTTCAGCGTGAACAAACGGCAATTAACAAAGGGCGATCACCCCCATGCGAATGGAAGTCCATGGGAATCAACCACGACACGTGTCTATTCTAGAAAGCAGACATATATGACATTCGAGACGATCAAAGGGAGGCCGAGCACCCCTCCAAGTTCAGGCCGACTTTTGACCCAAAAAAAAAAGTTCAGGCCGACAAACTGGTTTGCAAAAAAATCACAAAATATACAAAATAAACCACATGACCTAAATTGGACAAGTGAAACGTTCAACATGAGAGGACATTAATAAATACTGATTTTGACATTAGTCAGCATCAAACTAGACATGAAGAAATGACATGAAAAATCAACGGACCCCAGCATTAAATGTGGCTCACGACCAAGCACACAAAACTAACTTAGATTTCATCTTGATCTTAAGGCAATGGCATATGGTTTTGACCCCTAAATTCCATTGATGAACATAAGCGTAAACATGAATGAAGATGACAAGAATAAACAACTAACATGGCACTAGGAGGGCTCACGGCCAAGAGGGAAATTTGGTTTCAAAATATGAAGACCGGCTGTGACAATGGCATGTACACAACTTAAAGGTTAAATCACACACTTTCCAACACCACGGCTGAGGCTAGTCTTAAGTGATGAGATGGCAACATCTGCAAATTGTCCACTTAGGTGCACCGAGTGCAGTAACTGTAAATTTTCTTCTTCTTTTTTGCATGTATTGTGCTTCACTCTCTCTCGTCTTTGGTTTTGTTTCGCTGTTCTCATTATTTTATCACTTTGCTCCTCCTTTCTTTCCATACACCGCGAGTGATTAGTTCTGTTTTCTATTGTTTCCTTTGCACAGTTTTGTTTAAGCAATTAATAAAAGGAAACAACAATAAGAGGAACAAAAGAGGGGGGGAAAAGGAATTTCTAGAACTTAAGAAGAAGTTATGGCTGAGCCATTTGCTACCGCCGTTGCAACGAATCTTGTCTCGAAACTCGGTGAATACCTGTTTGCTCCCATTGGACGCCAATTTGGGTACGTGCTGTGCTACAAGAGCTACGTCGAAGATCTCGAGAAAGGAATTGGGGATCTGAAGAATGCAACGGAACGGGTGCAATTGTCTGTCAATGAAGCCGAGGATGAAGGAAAATTTATATTCAATGATGTTAAAGTTTGGCTGGAGAGCGCAAACAAGGAGGCGGAGGAAGCAATAAAGCTGTTAGAATGCGACAGAAGTGCAAAGAACGCTTACTTCCGTGGGTGGGTTCCCAACCCCATGGTGCGCCATCCTATTGGCAGGAAAGTGAAGAAGAAGATTCAAGTGATTCAGGGACTCATTGTAAAAAGCCAATATAGTAACTTCTCGAAGTTCTGCCACGAGATTACTCCGACATCAAGTGTCAATGTCAATCGTACCACTTCCGCTGCAAGATCTGTTGACCAGAAAGAACATGTCCTGGAGTCGAGGGCTTTAATCACAGAGAATGTGTTGAAGGCTATAGCTGATGACAAGCTCTGCGTGATTGGGGTGTGGGGAGCAGGTGGTGTTGGCAAGACCACCCTTTTGGAGGATGTCGAAAGGCGAGTTAGGGTAGACAATCTGTTCGATGTGGTTGTCATGGCAGATGTATCACGTGATTCAGATCTAAAAAGAGTCCAGGGAGAAATCGCTGACGCACTAAGGCTGAAGATAACAAATGAGGAAACTACTCGTGGGAGAGCACATCGTTTGCGTAAGAGGTTAGAGATGATAGAGAGGGATTCTGGGAAAAAAATCCTAATAATTTTAGATAATTTGTGGAAGAAACTAGAGTTGAAGGAAGTTGGAATCCCTTGCAAAGACGATAATAAAGTAAGAGGCTGCAAACTATTGCTAACATCTAGATACCTACGTGTTCTCACTGACATGGGCTCTGACCGAGAAATCCTACTGGAAAAGTTAGACCAAGGAGAAGCACGAAAACTTTTTGAAAGGATAGTGGGGGATAAAGTTGACAATCCTCAGTTTAAGCCCTGGGTAGATGGGGCGGTCAACTGTTGTGGAGGCTTGCCACTTTTGATTGTTTTGTTGGCAAAAAGATTGAAAAACAGAGATTTGACTGCATGGAGGAATCCTTTGACCAATATAGAGGGGTCGGTTGTAAAACCGCTAGTGGAACTAAATTACGAAGACTTAAAAGAGAATAGGATCAAATCATTATTCTTGATTTGTGCTTTAGCCTCTGGGAGAATTCTCATGAGAAATTCCCTTGTCTACTGTATGGGTTTAGGTTTATTTAAAGATCTCATCAAAATGCATGGACTTGCGACCATTGAAAATGCTAGAGATTGGTTGATTGCTGATCTACATAGCCTGCGAGACTCTTCTTTGTTACTAGATAGTGATGACATGAAATGGTTCAAAATGCATGATCAATTTGTTGACGTGGCCATCTCTATTGCTTCTACGGAATGGAATGCCTTGGTCGGGGAAAGGAATTATGGGTTTAAAGCATGGTCAAAGGATGAGCTCAGAAAATGCACTGCGATATCCTGCCTTTACATTGGCATTGACGAGCTTCCTGAAAAATTGGGCTGCCCAGACTTGAAGATGCTTCTGTTATTTGAAAACCACTCATCTCTCAGAATTCCCGAGTCATTTTTCAAATCTATGAAGAAGCTCCTTGTCTTGGACTTGACTGGATTATCTTTCGCCTCTCTACCTTCGTCTATTAAGTTCCTTGGAAGCCTCAAGTCGCTATGTCTTAATTTATGCCATCTAGAGGATGTGACTGTTCTTGGAAAGCTGAAAGGGTTGCAGTTCCTAAGTTTCTTACAATCTACAATCACTCGGCTGCCCAAAGAAATAGGTGGACTAACAGAATTGAGATTTTTGGACTTGACAGGGTGCACTGGGCTCAAAGTTATCGAACCCGGTGTGCTCCGAAGCTTGGTCAAATTAGAAGAATTGTACATGGAAGACAGTTTTGTTCGGTGGGAGGCCGACTATGAACCAGTACAAAGCAACGCCAGCCTGGCTGAATTGAAGAACATGGAAAAGTTGAGCACTTTGTACATTGCCATTCCTCATTCTGCCAATCTTTCAGGAGAGCTACCATTTGGGAAGTTAAAAAACCATAAAATCCAAATTGGGGACGTTTGGGATTGGTCGGGTGAGGAATCCAGAACTTTAAAGCTCAAGGTGGATTCAGGCTATCTTCTCGAAGAGTGGGTGCAAAAATGTTTGCAAATGACGCAAGATCTCCACTTGGATGGATTGCAAGATGTCAACGATAGCATTCACGATTTGTGCCGTGAAGGTTTTAAGGAATTGAAGCATCTTCATGTACAAAATAGCCCCTCATTTCACTACGTTGTTCACTATACTAGCTTTGCATTTACGAGATTGGAATCGTTGTTTCTTCATAATCTGAACAACTTGGAGAAGATTTGTCTCGGCTGTCTTGCCCCAGAATCCTTCAGCAGATTAAAGATTGTGAAAGTGGATAATTGTCGTGAAATCAAACATTTGTTTCCTCTGTCCATGACGAGAATATTCTTGCCGCTCGAAGAGATTGAAATAAGCAGATGCCACTCAATGCAGCAAATTGTCGCAGATGCCGAGTCAGATGAAGACATGGATGAACTTCCTGAATTGAACGAGATATCGAATTCTCAATTTCCCTCAGATGTGAGCAACCTTAAATTTTTGAAAGTAGAGGATTGCAAGCTCATCTTGAGCATGATCCCATCAAATTTGCTAATAAAGCTACAAAATTTGGAAGCCATAATCGTTGAAAGATGTCAGTTGATACGGGAAATATTAAACCTTGAGGGACTGACAACCAATGGAGATGTCGGGATTCTGCCGCGGTTGACCAAATTAACCTTGAGTGACTTAACCAGTTTGGGACACATATGCAATAAGAATCCAAGAAAAGGGTTGTGTTTCCAAAACTTAAGGGCATTGAAGGTGCAAAACTGCGAGAACTTGAGGTTTCTTTTTTCTTCTTACATGGCTAAAGCACTTGGGCAAATAGAAGAAATAGAACTAGCAAGCTGTAAACTAATGGAGGAAATTATGGATGTGCAAGAAGAAGAATTAGAGGAAGCTACAACCACTAGCACTTTAGAGTTCCCTCGATTAACCTCCTTGTCTCTCGAGAAATTGCCAAATCTCAAGACATTTTCTTCAGGAAAGTATTGTATTCATTGTCCATCCTTAACAAAACTAAAAGTATCCAGATGCCCCAAAATGATGACATTCTCTTCATTCGAAGGAAAGCAACAATGGATGACAGCATTTGATTGCATCAACTCTCGGTTGTCCTCGCCTATCTTCTTTAATCAAAATGTGCGTAAATATCTTTAGAATTTTCTATTTTATGCTTATTGTATATATTATTCTCAGTAACTGTAGTGTTATCTCTGATGAATTAGTTGAAAACTCTGTATGTCAGCATGTCTTAAAAAGCCTCTTACTCCATCCGTCAGTTTTTCTATCACATCGGTATAATCATGGGTAATTAACTTCATTCTTCAGAATCCATTAACATATTAGAGCATATCAGAGCATCAAAATAAGGACTTTCAGGAGTTTATGGTCGAGAAACTGACATATGGTCCTTTCATACAGGTTCTTTTTCCCAGCTTGGAGGAGTTGAAGCTCTTGTCATGTAGGTTGAGGAGAATATGGCCCAATGAACTCCCTGAAGAATCATTCCGCAAACTAGCGTCCATCATGGTTGAAGATTGTGAAAATCTGTCTCATATTTTTCCATCAACTTTAATAGAGAGGTTCCAGAACCTGGAAATGATTGAGGTGGTCAATTGCAACTCTTTGGAAGCTATAATCGAACATGTCGGGACAAGCAGCTCCAAAGCAGCGTCGGGTCTTCCTAGTCTGACTTATGTTAGACTGAGTTGTTGCGACAGTTTGAGATATCTCTTCACAAATGAGACAGCCAGGAATCTTGATAAACTTGAGATTCTAGACGTTTCCGATTGCAACAACATGCAGGAAGTAGTTTCGGTGGAAGAATGTGAAGAGCCAAAGTGGAAGACAGTGAAGTTCTCTAATTTACGTACATTGAAGCTTCGTTCCATAGAGAGCTTGATTAGTTTCAGCTCCGGAAGTTGTGCATTTGAGTTTCCCTCCTTGAAAGAGTTTACGATAGAAGATTGTAAAACCGTGGAGGTGATTATAGGAGATGCCAACCATAGAAAACTGGAGGGCAAGGTTCCAATGCAGCAACCGCTTTTATTGATCAAAAAGGTTTGCATTCATTCTTCTTTTATCGCATATCTAGTTTCTTTTCCCTGATCGTTTAAGCTAGATAATGTAAGGGTCTGTGGGGTGACTTCAACGAACTTATCATTTTCTTTTGCAAATCTCTGACTCCTTTTTTAAAAATAAACATCTCAAAGCTACTTCTTGAAACGTATATAAAAACTCAACTTTTTCTTAAATTTCCAAAGCTCAATATGTTTTTCTTTAGTGCTCAAATTTTAGATGAACGTAACATTTGATTAATATTGTAATAAGAATACAAATAATATTGAGAAGCTAAGCTCCAATTAACATATTTCAACTAATCTAGAGCCTAGGTGATACTAAACAGGTTTGCCCAAATTTAAAGATCAATAGATAATAACACAATGAGTCTTAAAACTCGTCTGTTCGGCACTTAAGTATTTTTTTTTCATGCATTTAGGTCATATTAATTGCACGCTTTTAGCATTTCATCACATCCGTCTGTTTTTTAAGATGGAAAATCTGCATTTTTTTTTATCATATATTCAGTCCTACGTGGCTATAAACACGGTGATAGAGCTTCCTTGAGCACATTGCCACATCGGAAAAGTTTATAAAATATTTTTAAGAACACTAAAATATAAAAATAAAAAATCAAGATGAAAAATAAAGAATATGAAAACTGGAAAGTCCAACACAGGCCAATGCCAAGGGCAAGTGCACTTACTCATATGGTGGCGAGGAGGCGAGGGTCACAGTTGCCAGTGGCCGGTGAAGGCTGGGCCGGCCTAGCCATGACCCCTGTGAGGCTTGCATGTGGAAAGGCCCAGTGATCACTCTCTGTGGGTGTGTGTTTTTATAAATACTTTTTTTTTTTAAATTTTAGTCACTTTTTTTTTATGTGACATTATTACATTAGGATCACATGTTTACATTAAAAAGAGAAAAAAATTGATATAAAAAATCCCATGTATACTTTCCGCTCACTTGAAAAGGTGGGCTACAGAAAAGCTCAAGTGCCTAATTAGAACAAAGTGTTAAGACTAAACAATACGACAAAAATGTTTAGGACTTAAACATGCCAAATCAACACAAGTTTGACGACTCCTGTCATTATTTAAGATCAACTAGACAGATTAGGACAGGAAAATTGTTCAAAGTCCTAAAACTTTTCTATAGAATGCAATTGCGTCATAAGATCTTTAACTTATGCAATGTGATCTTGTTCCTTTTACCAAAAGTACAATCGAGTTCTAAACTTTTCAGTTGGTGTAATTAAGTTGTAAATTTATACAAACAAATGCAATTCGAGGTTACCACATAGACAATCCGAGGTAGTGTGCACTAAAAGAACTTAATTGCACTTTTCCAAAAGATTTAAAACTTGAGCGAGCCAATTGATAGATATAAGATTTGACTACATTTCATACAAATGATTTAGGACCTTTATGGCAACTTTATTTACAATTACGACTCAAACTGCAAGTAGTTGAATAAATATTTTTTCCTTTTGGGGTAAAAAATAATCAACTTAATCAATGCTAAACAAAGGAGCTTTAGACTCGGCAAATGTGTATGTATGGCCAGAGAGTTGCTGCTACATGCGTTATATGCAAATAACTCAATTGCTCTGGTGTGGACTTATAATTCAATGGCGGTGTCATTTACTGCGACCAAAAATTTGAAGAGCTTTTTACTAGGTGTGTAATACATATGTTAGCAACCGATAATATAGAATGAAAGTGCATAGCAAGGTAGGTTCAGAATTTAAAAAAAATTGAAGGGAAATCGGATAGGAAGAAAGGAGGGAAAAACTAGAGAGAGAGAGAGAGAGAGAGAGAGAGAGAGAGGAAAGAGACAAATGCCAATTCAGGCGAGGAAACAGAAACACCAAACACGTGAACTCATCAATCAATGAATTCATCCTCAAAACTGAGAAAGATATCTTAAATAAGAGAAATAAATCAAGATAAGCATGTTAAATTCTAAATAGTATTAAATAACTAAACTAAATAAAGCAAAAAATCAGCAAGGTCGTTGGACAATCAAGTCATATATCAATGTCCCCCACCAAAAAGAACTCAAGTCCTTTCTCGGGTGGCCTTTAGGGTAACTTAGATAATACAACTTCTGTCCTAGAAAAAATCTTTGCTACATGCGGAGAGCGGGATATAATTGTTGTTGCTATATTTGAGAAATCTCCACATAGGAATAATCTCACAATCTGCAAAAGGTGATGAATTCTCACCAAAAAATATCAAATCAATATATACTAACTATTTTGTGGATCGGAAGATTTCTCCTTATCAATAGGAAGTACAATGCTATACTAACTATTTTAGAATAAATTGTAGTATAAAAAAATTTTCACTTCTTTCAGTGATCAATAGGATAAATTACATTTCTGAATTTAATAAATTTCAGAAGGTGTTTCGATAAATCCATCTAAATTAGTTACTTGAATTTTACACCCACTCACTTCACAATTCTCATAAGCAGGGTCCTCATTTAACTCTGCAAGGCATTAGAGTACTTATTGATGCCCTTTTTCACACTAGAGAATTGATTTTATTTGATTTTCATGTCTTCCTTACATTTTTTTATTGAATCTATTAAATTCTTACCGAAATTGTTGAAATCTTACTAAGTTTTATCTCTTCGAGATTATTAAGGATTTATGATAATCACAATTACCGCAGCAGTCTTAATTATCTTCACTGTCAAAACTATTAGAATTACATGATAATCAAAGTAATTGTAATCATCTTATAAATCAACGTAATAATCTTGATAACCCTTACTCTTTTTAAATTTCGATACACCTGATTTAATGACTACTGAGACAATATTCAAAGAGAAAATCATACCAAACATGGAGTGGCTCGTAATCAGCAAGCATGGCGGCTGAAGTTTTCAATAGGTATGAAGGCCATATATCTAAATGAGTTTATCAGATCAGAAATGCAAGTGTAGCAAATAAAATAAATACAATAGCTTTGGCCTTTGGTCTAGAATCGCTGCACAATGCGAGGACATACACGAAGCAAAGTTCTGATACAAATTAGTAGAAGATATCTAGCTCAAATACCAATTGATGAAGAACAGATCTAGATCCGATATCTATTAATGTTAAACGAAAGTATGTAGGAAGTTAGGTTTAGTTTCGTAGAAAGTGGAGGAAAATTAGAAAATAAGAAAAGGCACAGAAACTAGAGAGAGATGAAAGAGATAGAAACCCTAATTCAGGCGGGGAAAAAGACATGTCACATATGCAAACTTAGTAATAAAATAAATTCATCATTTGAACTAAAGAAAATTGTTTTCATGATCTATATTTATAGGCAACTTATATAAGAGTGCTCAACTATTAAGAGAAATAATTCAAGATTAATACCCTAAATCTCCAATAATATCAGGGTATTAAACTAAATAAAGGAACAAATTAGCTAGTGATTGGAGAAAATTTTGAGATGCGAGATCCATGAAGCATTGGTTTGCGCTAATTGGTTTTTGTGTTTTCATCGTAACTACCTTTATTGCACAAGCTATATTTTTCAATTGGTTCAAAGAAATGGGACAGTATATTGGCTATTGTGGACGTGTGTGTTGCAATGAGCAAATCTAAGATAAACGAGATTTAAGGTTCATGCGAAATATATGAAGCGAAAAACAAATATTCTTGTCTAGCTAAAGATGCTAAGGTTATAGTAGTGCTCAAATATAATGCTTGATATATATATAGAAAAAAATTTATGATTTCCACTTAAAGATGATATGAGAATGGATTTTAGGGGCGAAATCTGCCAAAAAAAAATAATAATTGATGTCCATCTACTCTTCTTTTCTTTCTGTTCCCACCAATAATGTTTATCTTGTGATTTTCCTTATTCTTGAAATTAAAGTTCTCCTTTTGGAGGGGGAAGGAGAGTCAGCTCTAATAAAGTAAAATGAAAAATAATAGGTTAAGTTTCCTAGTATGGAGTCAATGAAGATATCACATATGGATAACATGGAGAAGATATGGCTTGATGATCTTGCTTCAAATGACTTCAGCAAACTCAAGATGCTGACAGTGGAGTATTGTAAGAAACTATCGTCCATATTTTCATCTGATACTATCCTCGCCAAATTTCGAAATCTAGAGAAGTTAACAGTGACCAATTGTAGTTCCTTAGAAGTGGTATTTCAGATCCAAGCTCATTCCATAAGCACATTTCAATTGAGAGAAATAGTTTTGATACGGCTCTCAAATATGAAGTACGTGTGGAGTGGACTTCCCCAAGGAGCTCTTACCTTTGGACGCTTACGATGCATGGAGGCAATTGAGTGTAAGAGTCTCAAAAGTTTATTTCCAAGCTGGGTGGCAAAAAGTATGGCACAACTTGAAGAAATTGATGTATCAGATTGTGGGCTGGAAGAAATTATAGCGGAGGAAGATGAAGATGTAGGGATGAGTGCAGGTGATCTCTTCTTTCCACGATTGACCACCCTAAGATTATTTCAGTTGCCAGAACTAAGGAGCTTCTACAAGAATTGTCATACTTCAACATGGTCATCTTTGAAGAAATTGCGAGTGAGACACTGCGGCAAAATGAGGTCATTCTTATATAATTGTGAAACTCAAAGTGGGCAAGGTTGTACTACCAATGAGAACCGGACTGGACTCTTTTCTGTAGAAAAGGTATGATCCATATGTCTAGCTCTTTCCCTTTGTCTTCGTTGGCTTACCTAGATATCTCTAGGTGCTTGTTATTTTCATAGGGAAATTGAAATTGTCAAACATTTCTTGCTTATTTACACTCACCTAACCCCACTTGTGAATTGCTTATAAATTTGAAGATTGGTTGAATATAATTTTTCCAGCTCATATTCTTTGGAATATATTCCAGTGATCCCAGTTGTTACTTTGATTTAAAAATAATAATAATAATAATAATTGTCTTAACTTGCATAGAGGGAGTGGTCCTCCTAACCATCCGCTCATGTCTTAATTAGTCCATTATGTTATTGGCATGTCTGATGGCCTTGATTTACCTGTTTAATTTAAGTTTATCTTTCTCAATTGCCAAAATTAAAAAATTCAGTATTTTGTTTGTTTAATTGATTGCTGGCGTTTTGTAGATCTAAATACGGTACAGAGTTCCACGTTGGTACGTTATGAACACGGTTGGTAATTATCATATACCGCAATTAACTTGCTTGCTCAATCACATGTCAGTAACTTTTCTACAGCTTTTGAAAAGTACCAACATTTCTTTGTACTTAAAAAATTACCAACTATTTTAATAATCTACCTTCATATACTTTTGTGACTTATCAATGCCTTGAAAGTTACTGACTTTTATTCAAAATTACCAACCTTAATTTGACTGATGTACCAACATTCATTATATTAAGATATCAATTAATCTTAGTCACTTTCCAGCTTTTAAAATATAACACACCAATATTTGTTATATCAACATGCCCACAACTTTCGCATTTATCAGCTTTTTATCTTTTTAGGTTTTGACAAGTACCAATTGTTTATATTTCAAAACTTACCGATTATTTTAATCATATATTAACATTTATTCTTGTGTCTCACAAACATCATTGAAATTACTAACATTTATTTGAAATTACCGACCTTGGTTTGACTGGTGTACCAACATTTGTACATTAAGATACAAACTAATTTTATTCGCCAACTCTGTCTTGCTAGGTTTGGAGTAGTACCAAAATTTCTTTGTACTTCGGAGATTACCGACTAATTTTATAGTCTGCCAATGTTTGTTATTCTACTGACGCCTTTGAAGTTACTAATTCATTTTGAAATTATCAATCCTAATTTGACTGATGTACCAACGTACGTCACATTAATATACCAACTAACTTTAGTCCCTTGCCTACCTCTTATCTCTTTATCTTTCGAAAAGTGCATTTCTTTGTACTTCTGAAATTACAAACTAATTTAATAATCAACTAATTATATTTTTGTGGCTATCCAACGCCTCTAACATTCCTCAAAACTAAGATAACAACTGGTTTTTGTCACAGACCAGCTTTTTGTCTTATAGGTTTTGAAAAGTACCAATGTTTCTTTGTACTTTCAAAATCACCAACTACTTTAATCATAAATTAACTTTTATTCTGTGGCTTATCAGTGCCTCTGAAGCTGCTAACATTTATTCAAAATTACCTACTTCACTTTGATTGATATATCAACAATATATTTACGCCAGGGAACGCTAGAAGCGTCTGGCTTTTTGGGTTTACATTCTTTTGGCTTGTTTCCCAGCTTATCTGACATTTCAGTTTGCTACTGTAAGAGTGAACAATTATTCTTAATTAGAAACTCTTTTTCCATGAAATTGTTGAAATCCAATCTCTATATTGTTTTTCCATTTTTCGCCCACGTCCCATCAGTTCGATTTTTCATTTTCGTTTTTGTCAACTATCGTTCTTGAAGTTATGGAAAGGTGAAATTGTGAGCTATGAATGATCTATTGTAAAATAGATATGAGAGCTGCATTTAAAGCGGAGTGCAACATATTAGTACGACATATATTTATTGAAATACATCAACTAACTATATAAGAAACATGATTTGGTAAAATAAATAAGTTTTGTTCTAAGTTTTTTCTACGAACTTGCTGAAATTCATCTTTTCTTTTTTCTCCTTTTGTTTTTTTTTTTTTTTTTTTGGCCTTTTGGATTAAGTTAGTTGACAATTAAAAAAACTGACGTATCAATTGCTTTTGTTGACTAATAACTTTCTTTATCCATATTACGAACCACATTTTGATTGAATGGGGCATGCCATTGACAACAAACATTCGGTCACCGATGCTTGATCGTCTGGCTCCAGTAAGGTTTTTCTGTTTTTCTTCTTTTAGAAAAAACGGGCTAAAAGCCCACCGCTTCTTCTTCTTCTTCTTCTTCTTTTTCCTTTTTCCAAATTTTCCTGAAAGGAAGTACATAGTCCGTGGGCCATGGCTGTGCCGCGTATTACTTTTAGTCGCCTAATTAAACGGATTCCAACAGGTCGTTGCACACTTGGAGCACATCAAATTAGAGGACAATGATGTTGTGATGGTGGATGATATCACGGGCAATCGCAGAGAGCTTGTTGTGGAGGATGCGGGACATGGGGGAGAGACTCCTTGGGGAGTACTAACCGACATGGGGATACCTCTCACGGCACTTGGAAGTATAAAGCGACTTTGGCTGATTAAGTTGTTTCCTAATTTATCAATCGGATTTCCATCTCCGACTTTATTCCAGAGCTTGACAGAATTAATCGTAGAGCATTCCTATGGTTTAGTTCATCTAGGGACATGCTCAGCACTGACAAGTCTGGGGCACCTTAATCGGCTAGTCCTAAAAAATTGTGAGGCAATGGAGGATGTGGTAATAGATGATGGCAACATTGCAGAGGAGATCTCTTTCTCCGAGCTGGAAGAGTTGATACTTGATGGTTTACCAAGCCTTGAAAGCTTCTCCCCCATGAATTGCGCATTTATGTTCCCATTATTGGTGCGTATCAAGGTGAAGCAATGCCCCAAGTTAACTATATTCAGCAGGGGTGCCTTGAGTACACCAAAACTAGTTAAAGTACTCTCTGACAAGGATGATGAAGGGCATTGGGAGGGTGACCTTAACACCACCATCCAAACCTTGCAACGTGAAAACGATCCACGCTGAATTCAGTAAGTCTCGTAAATGCTTTTTCTAATGACAGATGTTATTGAAGAAATTATTCCAGAGCCAAAGAGATCTCCTTAATCTTATCAAATCCCAAGTCCCCCAAAACAAGAAAAGGGATAATAACACTAGGAATCCTAAAATCTGTGCTGATATGTCTCTTTAGTCCTACATCTTTCTTTGCTAAACTCGCTTGTTTAGTCCCCTGAATAATTAGAATATTTTTATTCTTTCTACTTTCTCCATTCTTAAAATGATTAGTCCACCAAATGCCAGCTCCATTCACTCTGGTATATAGAGCTCAAGTATTGGTGGTAACTCTTTAATTAGTGATCAAGTCTCCAAAAAGCAAGCGAAGAGGAAATCTCTTCATAGATACCACAACAGCTGCCTTCTCATAATTTTCTTTCATGTTTTATGATATAACAGATTGAACATTTTATCAAATCATGGAGCTCAATATGCATTCTTCAAAAGCCGTCCTACTGTAACTATGCACGACATTGTATCATGAACCGAGTGCTTCTTCTTCTTCATTTGTTACCCCTAATTCTCTCAAAATACTGAATCGTGATGATGTTTTGCAGTTGTTGGAAACCGATTAGGTGAGTAATGGGCTCGTCTCATTCAGAGAAGTTGCATTCAAGCTCTTCAGCTTTTCTCGATCATCATTTTGTGCGCTGGCGAAATTCTCAAGGACTGCTTGGACCTTTTTTCTTCTATATTTCTTCTTCCCTTTCATTTTGTATCAATGACAACTTATCCAGTGGGGAATCTGCTTAATTGTGCTCTAGCTTTGCTAGTTTCATAATTCACAAGACTTCCACGTACGCATGTGACATTTATTTCTTAAGGCTAGGTTCTCAATTCTCTCGTCCATCACTATGAGACTAGCGTTCTCTTTAGCAGGACCAAATTGTTGACTTTTGCTCGTAGATGCAGGAGGAGCCATATACCACAAGTTTGTCATTGGCCTATCGTTTCCCACTTCCTTTTCACCGTACTTAAACTACGGTATGACCCGATTTTCTTGTTCTTCTCGATTTGCGTTGGGTTGGTCGTCATTTCCTGAGGATCCCAGCTCGGAGGCATGCAAGGTGACTGGACATGGTCCGATCTGTCGAGCTCGCCCTTTCGTCTCGCTGAGCTGAGTAGGGACCCCACGTCCGAACACTCGCTGTCCTGTCTCGGCTCAACCGGGGCCGAGATTTGTTGTCTCTCTTTTACACTTGTGCTGAGTGCGAACAGTCGTCTCTGTGCTGACTTCGAGTCTTGCTAGTCTATTCTTCGTGGGTCTCAGCCTAAATTCATATCCCAAATGAATCCATTGATTCTCCTTGGCCATTGCCTGTCACATGTTTGTTAAAATGCCAATGTGGTCTGTTCCCAATCCGAGAATATGTTTTTGTCGTTCTTTGTTGCTGTGGGTCCCTGTTGTCTTCAGTTTGAAGGATGGCGGATTAAGCTGTCTGAATGGTCGTGGGTAGTGGCCGGCGAGGAAGAGCGACGCGGCTTCTTTGAGAGGGGTTATCCTTGTTGAAGTCTTTATTGACCCGTGAAGGTCGTTGATGACCGGAGATGGCCTTAGGTGGTCGGCCGAGTAGTGGCGCTGGTTCGGCGAAAGCCGATAATAGCCGGAGACGGAGCTCGGTCAGGGTCGCTCGTTCGTGGCTCTCGGGGAAGACGATGATAAAAGAAGGAAGGCCAGAAGCTGGTCATGTGAAAGATTTAATTAGATGGGACTTAAGTTGACTTAGTGGGCTGGATTAGGCCTTAGGGAACAGGGTGGACTCGGTTAGAATTTATGGACACTCGGTCTAAATGGGCTTGGGGCTTAGATGAGTGTGTTGGGCTTTGTTGGACGAATTGGGAGGGGTCTTGTCATGGGCGCTCGGAATTTTGGGCTTGATTTGGTTTAGAATAGTTTTGGTAGATTTGTGCTTCGCTTTGTTTAGGTGAGTGTGGGCTGCGTTTGTTTTAGTGAAATAGGCCTAGAGAATTTGAGAGGGCTTGATGCAGGAGGCTCGACTTGTGTCCATGAGCCCATATTTGTGTAACCGGTGTCTGCCCACGTTCGGGCTGGGCCCTAGGCCCAGCCTGTATCCCTATTTTCGGATTAAAAATTAATTTTTTGAATGAAATTTAGAATATCTCAAAAAATTATTTTTTCTAAAAATTAGGAAAAAGCTTAAAACTTGGTTTTTGAGTGGTTTTCTCATAAAATGTGTGAAAATCCCTGATCAAAAAATTGTGCTTAAAGTGAACAAGCTCTTAGGGCTACAATAGTGTTTGTTCTTAGAGACAAATGCTAGATTGCTATTTGTCATTTCTATTTTGATTATCACTAGATCACACACTTTAGATATGTTGATTGTTGGTTCCCTTTAACCTTGTTAGGAATGAAATATTTCTTATTTCTTAGCGTTAGATTGTTGCCTTTTCTTGCATTTTATTTAATACTTTATTGGTTGATAATTTTTTTTTTTAATAATTGTGCACTCACATGATTACCCCACATATTAGTAGATAGACTTAAAATCAATCTGGAGTAACATACAAACATATTCTTGAAATGAATAAGTTTAGGTGTTGAAAGGGCATTAATTAATTAATTAGTGTAATAGAATTCCCGATCCAAGGTTAGTGATGACTCCGCATTTAAACATCCTCATAGTATCAATTGAAGCTAAAATTGAATACCCCAAAGTTGCCTGAGATATGAACTTTGAGAACCCACACCTAATTGAGGGTGATAAGCCTGCCTTTTAGACAATAATCCTAAACCTAAGTCATTTCCTCTCCAGACAAAAAGGGTAGGTTGCAACAATTACATTAGAGGGAACTTCAGAAAATTTAAAAAATAAAAATAAAATGAATCTCTTTTACTCTGCAGTAGAAAAATTCCAGTATGCAGTTTAACAAAATTGACTAGTACGAATTCAGTAACCGTTGAATCGCACTCAAATTTTTTGGAGGGTGTAGTAAGACATTGTTATTGTGTTTGTTCGGTGACATTGATGAGAAATATTTGGATATGTCTTTGACATAGAAATCTAAACGGACTGGAACGCAGGATCAAGACTAGAGAGCTTAACACGCAGTGTCGCGAAAACAATGAGTACGTGTTCATTCTGCATAATCTATTCAGGATTGAATGTGGAAAAAATCATGATTTCGCGAAATGCTTCAATAATAGCTGCGACACCAGCACTCGTTAGATGGGAGAAAGCTTTCCTCGAGAAAGAAGTTTTGAGGCATAATCAAGCAAAAAATATCTCCGTATTGTTGCAATTGGAGCTTGTGGGTTGGCAAATTGGATATCATAATGAGACTACCAATTAATGCTATGATCAACCTTTCGGCGACAATAAGAAATATGGTCTCATGCTAATAGACGTTCTCAAACGATCGGTTTTTGTTAAAAGACAATTTAATCAATACTTAGGTCTTTGTCTAAAAAAGAATATCGATACTTTTTTAGAGAGACCCGTAGCCATGGCTTGTATTGGCAATTTTGGCAATATGTTAAATAGCATGCCTCGAATTATTTTCTTTAACCCAACCAAAAGATATCATTCTCTAACACAATTTCCTCAAACCCTTCCCATGTAAGAAGGACGTGTTTTGATCAATAAGCAATAATTTGCATGAGCTTGACATAAGATTCCCCTTTCTCACTTACAATTTGTGGAAAGAGACTAATATTTCTTTTTTTTTTAAGCTATGATTCATATAAAATAAAACATAATTATAAGAGCCGAAGCAATAATTTCTTCAAATAAAGCAAATGGAATTTTAATGAATTAAGAGCGAAGTCGTCCATCAACCAAATCTTATCTATAGATATATGAACTTAAGGTAGGGCCCTTAATTAAAGTTTTTCATAAAACCACCTTTCAAAAAAAAAAAAAAACGAATGCCTTATGTTTATTAGGGTTTGATCAGTTGCAGTTCTATGACCTATTTTTGTTTCCCCTTCCTTTCCTTTTTTGTGCTTTTAGGTTTATTGGGTTTAATCAATTGAACCAGATAACTAAACAAAGAGGGCAAAAGTGAAACAAGCGCTGGTAGAACATACCAGGAGTGGCTTTAACGTAAGGATGCAAGAGGAACTGAGATTTCTTGGCTGCTAGCTCGTCTGTGAAGATGGATGAAGAGGACCGCAGGCCAAAAGCAGTCCTGATAACACCAGAATATAGGTGGAAAATCGGCACAAGGCAAAAACAAGTGGACACTGTGGGGGAAGGAAACAGCAGGGAACTGAAAATTCATTTATGAGAAAAATCTAATCGAGGGAGATGTTACGATACCTTTAGCTTCGACTTGTAATGACTGGAGGATGATGGGCTTCGTTGCTCAGTTCTTGCAATGGACCAATGTGTTAGCTGGGTTTACTCCTATGTAGAGGAAGTCCAATGAGTTGCAAGCCCAAAAAGGGCTTGAGCCCATATAAGAAGTTATATGAGGAAATAGGGTTTCTCACTATCTATATAAAGAGGAAATAAGCGGAAAAGGAAATAGTAAAAGAGAAAAAAGAAAGCGTAGAAAATGCGGGGTTTTGGACAATATCTCGATTTACATCAAGCGGCGTCGAGGTCGATTCGTGGTCCGATTGAGCTGAAATTTTGTCAGCATGTTCGTGGCACAATTTAATCGAATGTGAACGGTTTGATTTTCGTTTGAAACTCCATACATCAGGTTTTTGGTCAGATTTATCCTTGATCTCTTGTGAAGTTCATGTGTATTGCCAAGAATTATGTTCTTGAGGTGTTTGCTGCTATGTACCTCTAGTATTTGCTAGAGAAGAACAATTTTATTGATAGTGAAGATTTTCAGGTGGACTCCGGTCCCGTGGTTTTTTATCTCCTTATATCGATGAGGTTTTCCACGTAAAAAAATCGTCTTGTGTTCACGTGCTTGGTATTTATTTTACTCTACTATATCGATTCCTATTAGGTTTACACAAGATGGGAGATTATTTTATTCCGCTGCGTTGATTCGATATTGTTCGAATTATTACCATTCTCCCATAACAATGACACGTATAATTGCCAAGAATATATTTGAACCAATACATCAAGAGGGCAAGCGCTTGGTTGGCCATTTATATAATGAGCAGTACTGACTTAACTTTTTGACTTGAAAACTACAAACAGCTTGCCATTAAGAAAATGATTAGTCGGGAAATGATGAGGACATAATTCATCACTGTAAGGTCCCAATCATGACCTTAAACTGACTCGCCTGTCGGAGCCAACCCAAAGGTGTAAAAACGGATAATGGCAAACCCCCAGGGGACCCCTAGGGTTTGAACCGCCCATTCCCTGAGCCTGAGCAAGCTCTACTTCCCCAGGGTTGCCTGGGCGCGCATCTTGCAATGATGGCAGCCGGTTCAAACCCTTGCCATTAAGAAAATGATTAGTCAGGAAATGATGAGGACAGAATTCATCACTGTAATTCTGCCCAGATAAAACAATTGCAAAAGACCATCGGACTATGACAAACGAAACAAGACAACGACCTCAACGTCAATCTTTCTTTCTTTATTCTCGGTAGGGTGGAAAAACACGGTACTTCTTGTTCTTTTCCTTTTGTTTTCCTAGAGCATGTGCTATCACGACATATAGACACAGCAAGTTGCTAAACAGCGTTGACCCAATGACCACGGTGGGTTGGAGTGTCATTTGAAGTTCTCATATAACTAGTGGGCCAAATCTAGGAAAAAAATAATATATTTATGTTAGAGAATAAAAGTGATGTCATTTTCAAGAAAAGCACGCACTCTTTTAATTTTTGGGACAAAAATGGCCACTCTTATTTTTCCGTCTAAATGAGTTTACGTGCCAAACAGCACTTACCATGTAAGTTGATATGGTACTTTTTATTACTAAAAATGTAATAAAAAAAAAAGCAAAGTAATGATTTTAAACTCAAATTAAAAGATTTTTGTTAAAGAAGAAAAATAAATTAACAGAATCTAAAGCAAATGTCACATTTTCCTTCTCTTTCTTCCCTTCAATTTGCAGAGAGATCATAGAAATAAAACAAAATAACAATGAAAAAGAGGTAACGACTGAAGGCAAAGCAAATTATGAATTGGCAAGAATACCCCCACCGTAGAATCCAAAGACACTTTGCTAGTTGTCATCGTGATTGGATCGGGTGGCCACGCAAATCAAACTAAAAATGGTTCTCCCTGCCCCACTAAATGAAATAATCGATACTTTATGTCAGAGTCAAGGTGTGGATAGTGGAAATTATCATCTCCTTTACTTGGCAATTTTATGAGGTGTTCGCAGTGGAAACCACTTTTTCTCTCGCCCCAAAGGATAAATCAATCTCTTCCTCTAGATTGGCAAGTATACCCTCCCCCCAAAGACTTCAAGGATGATTGGTCTTATGCTAAAAGACATGTTAAATAAACACTTAGGTCTTTGGTAAAAAAAGAATCGATATTCATATTAGACTCAAGTTGTTCATATTGGAAATTAACTTTTGCATGATGCTATCCTTTAGAGTCAAGATGTTGAATAGTTATGCTTTGAAATGATAGAATGATTGAGAATTTTTGCAAAATAAATGCCGTGTTTGAAATTCTATGGAAATATCTTGGAAGAAGCTTGGATGACATCTGACGCTTGATGTGTGTGTCACAGGCTGGTCCGTGGCACATGCGCCTTTTAATAAGTTGATGGAAAAGATCAATGTTGGATTTGACTCTCGGTCATTGTGAGAGGGAAGAGCTAGGCAATTTGTATGAGTGCGAGCTTTACATTTGGCCTTGATTCATGTTAGCATGAAATCATTCATAATAGGAAAATTACCAATAAAAATTTCAAACCTATAATACTTATATCAATTTAATTATAAATCTCTCAATTTAATCAATTTGTCCTACACTTTTTTACCATTTGCAAATGTAGTCATTTTGGCCAATTTTGGTTGGAATCGCTGCCATAGTGGTCTAGGGAGTACTGGCTATCACACATGGCATGGCCAACACTAGCATTCATAATTTTTACATTTGTTATTTTTTATTTTATTTTTTGAATTCTTTTTCTTTTTTAATGGGTGGAATGAATGATGGAGTTGTGTGGGTGCTTCTTGTCCAATCTTTCATTTTTCTTTGCACTTCACTTCACATAAATTGGCACTCTGTTGAATCTCCACCTTGTGTACTCTGTGAGCAAGGTAATGAACCTCGGAGCGACCCGTTGCTCTTAAAGCAATTTCTTTGTATTTAGTTTTTAGGCACATGGTTAGATGGATTTAATAGATTTTGATCAATTTAATTTGTCTTTTGTTACAACGGCTTGTCCCTCTTAATTTTCTCTCACATGTCAACCTTGCATAACCTAATGTCATTAAATTTGTCCATGATTTGTACATATGATAAGAAAATTGTTTTCTCTCTTAAAAATTAAGGAATGTGTCTACGTCCTTGCTCTTCCATGATGGCACTACATATCGAGATAACTTGAGGTTATAGACGATTTACTATGATCCGGATAATATTACCTAGTGCTTAGCGATACGTACTATAGCCTCTTGTTCATGAAGAAGATAAGCATTTTATTTTTCTAGTTACAAGTTTCTAACTGTAACCAAATGTGTATCGATCTATATTAGAATATTGAGGATGATGCCTTGATTTAGAAAAATATGGCAAAATATGTTGAACAGAATGATCAAGCCGAAATTTGGGCTGTAATTTCCAGCGTTTGTTTTATCATCAGTTATGACATGAGATTGTGAAATAGATGGAATCTTGATGAGTTGGCCCTTTTCTAGGTAGATAATATAGTAATAAATCCAAGCATTAGGTTAGGATAACATGGACATCATCCATATTTATCTTTATATGAATGTTATGTTCATAATTTGTAATCCGCCGATTAAATAAATGACCTGAGAATGTTTCCTTCAATTAAGGATGGGGAAAATATAACCCATATGACAGATTATATTTTTTACTCTTTTGTTATCAAATTGAAGAGGATAGGTCTCTCTCCCCCCCCCCTTCTCTCTCTCTCTCTCCCCATATGTTTGAACCGTTAATTTTTTTTTTTTTTTTTTTTTTGTGGATCCTCTCGCTTGGGAAAAGGAGGAAGCGGATTTAGAGCAACAATATCCACTTTCCCATTTGCATAATCTATATAAACACTTGCACTTCTCTTCGAATAAACAAGGTCAAAGTTTAATATATTAAGAGCGTGGTCATCCATTAAAAATGGATAGATATATGAATCAAAGGTGACAACCTTAATTAAAGATTTCCACATATCCATCTTTCAAGAAACGGTGATGAATTTTAGTCCACCATTCCAGTCTCTGATTATAGGTAATTTTTTGAAAATGGTACTGAAGGTTGAATAGGAGTGAGGGCCAGTGTGCTATTCCATTGATTCAACCGGTTGGACCTTTATAACAACCGTTTGAATATAAAGAATGAAGTAAGTAAAATAAACAATATATGTAATGATAATTTTGAAAATCTTATGTGTGAATTCACATGTTGGTGTTTTGCAATGAGTAAAAATCAATATTTTTAAGGAGATCTCATTTAGATTCGAAATCTGGGTTTACTTCGACTTCGAATCGAAATTGCATCATCAAATACAAGATTGACATCATCTAATCTATGAACTGGTCCTAACTCCTTGTCATGCTCTCTCAAATGCTAGTAGAAATCTCATTTCGCAATGAGAGAAGTCTGAAATATGGTAATAACCCAAATGTTGTAATCTAGTATAGACCTTAATAAATGAATCCCAATTATATCTTCAAAATTTCAAATCATGAAAAGCAGGCCAAAGAGCTTAGCGAATGAATATTTAAAAAAAAAAATTCTTGAGTACTCAAAATGATAAGATGATCAGTTGCTAAGGCCCTGTTTCATAATACTCTCGGGAATTCCTGATTCTGTTTTTTTGTACTTGGGAGTAAAAAAAAATAGAAATCTATTTGGTAAATTTTTTGTTCCCAAAAACAAAAATCAATTCTTTTGTTCCTAAGAATAAATTTGGAATAAAATCAAGAAGCAAAAAAAAGTTACTGGATTATGAATATGGGCTATTGGCAGCAAAGACAAGAATCTACCATTCTCACAAGACCCTGGGATTCATAGCGACATAGGATTATGACTATGGGCCACTAGCAGCGATGGTTGGCAAAGCTTGGTGATGTTGGTCCCAAAAAAATAATTCATGAAGATTTGACATTATCGTACTTAGTGTGCTTTTATTTTTGTCAGCACATTTGGCTATAGTGATTTGTATTATTGTCCTTTTTCTATCAATCAACAAACAACTGTTGGCAAAGCTTGGTGATGTGTTGATCCCCAAAAAAATATTCAAGAGGATTTAACATTATCGTAATTGGTTTGCGTTTATTTTTGTCGGCCATTACATTTGGCAATAGTGATTTGCATTATTGTCCTTTTTATGTTGATAAAAAAATTTCGGAAGCCTTAGAGTCTCATGATATAAATTAATGATGTTTGTAGACTACAGGTATACTTGTCTCGAATCGTCATTGGTCCTTATCATAACTCCTTTTTGGTATCAGTGCCAACTTTATCAATGACATACTAAGATTATAATTCTATGTCAGGTAGTACATCAGTGCTACAGGAAAGGAAACTGTTGGAGAAATCTTTCCATAATATTTTGAAGCTGACAAAACATTTCTATCAGTCTAGTCTGGATAAGTACAGACCTTCTGTTTAGAGTCTGAAGACTTTCAGATCACCAGACTCAAGACTCAAGACTATTCTCATTGATAGTTTTTCTAATCCAGTGACGAAGGCAATCCAGAGCCAAAGTATTTGGTTGAGGATTTGGTCTTATCCTCTGGAGAAGATCTCTTGACTGGATAAATATAACGGATTCTTTTATTCGTAATCAAGATCGTTTGAAGATCCGATGGTCGACGAAATATTCTTGGAAGGTTCTATTCTTGGAAACCAAGATCCTGATTGTATGGGCGAACAAGATTGATGGGCTATCGTCAGGTTCCTTTAATAGCTCGAATGATCTTCTTGATTGATTCCGTCCAACGGGTAGATTGGAGGAATTCCTTTGGTAAGTGCCAACGGGTATGATGGCATAAAGGAGTATAAAAGGAAGACGTTCTAGTTACTTTAGTGCATGATCGATAGAGAAATTCCAGAGTCTGAAGTACCTTGATTATCAGTCGATACATTTTGAGCAAAATTGTACACACAAATAGTGTTCATACTTAGTGATACCTTGAGCGAGTGTGGTAGATCATCTACACCGTGAAAGCAAGGGAGAACGACACTGTAACATCTCTTTGTTCATAGTGGAATCCAGCCAATAGGCTGTCAGTGAAGAAGAGTGGACGTAGGCTTGACGTAAGCCGAACCACTATAAACCACGTGTTCAATTTTCTCTTCTCTCAGTCTTACTTTGATTATCGTTTGTCTCAAATCTATCAACTGTCTAGTATTGTGCAATTATCGAGAAAAATCCTTTATATACCTATTCACCCCCCTCTAGGTACTTATACTAGCTATATCAATTGGTATCAGAGCTCGTGTACTCACTTTATTTGAAGTGTTTTGCTTCAGAGTAAAAGATCCATGGCTAGTATGTTAGCACCAGGGCTGATGGAAGGGTAAAGCAATACCAGACCACCCTACTTTGATGGAAAGGATTACAACATCTGGAAGAACAAGATGAAAGCTTTCCTACGATCAAAGGATCCTCTCGGAATGGGACGTTGTAGAAAAAGGAATTACTCCTACAGCCTGCATCGAGTCTCGAAAGAGGGAAAGAAACTGTTGAGACCAGCGGAATGACTCAGGAAGAGATAATCAAGAGACAAACACTCAATGCAAAAGCAATTTACTCTTTATACTGTGCTTTGTCACCAACTAAATATAACAGAATATCTTCTTGTGTTACAGCAAAAGAAGTTTGGGACAGATTGCATATCACCTATGAAGGAACAGATCGAGTGAAGGAAACCAGAATTAACATTCTTCTCGGTCAATATGAAGCCTTCAAAATGAAACCAGGAGAATCTATAACTGACATGTTTAGCCGTTTTACAGATATTGTCAATGGTCTTGAGAATCAAGGACAAACAATTTCTGATCCCATTAAGGTAAACAAGCTATTGCGTGAACTCTCCAAGGATTGGAATCACATAAAGACTTCAATTAGAGAGACGCAAAGAATTATGCCACTATCTGTCGATGAGCTGATTGGAACTCTTCAGTCTTATGAAGTGGAACGGATCAATGAAGATGAAGATCCAAAAGGTAAGAAATCTATTGCATTAAAATCAAATGATGATTCTAATGATACAGATTCTGAAGATGATATGGATGATGAGGAGCTTGCTCTCATGATAAGAAGATTCAGAAAACTGAATAGAAAAGGAAGAAGGTTCAACTCAAAGAAACAAAGCTTTCAAAGACACAGACCAAGTCTCGTTGATGATGAGGAACCAAACAAAGATGTCGTTTGCTTTGAATGTAAGAAGAAGGGACACATCAGACCCAACTGTCCTCTTCTGAAGAAGAAGAAAGGAAAAGCTGAAAAATTTCGAAAAGCTCTCAAAGCCAAAACCTGGAGTGATACAGAGTGTGAAGAAAGTGAAAATGAATATGCCAACCTATGTCTAATGGCACAATCGACTCAGACTCGGATCGACTCGATGCTTAATTTGAGGCAAGTAATTTTAAAATTCTTGTCAAAGTTTCTAAATACATTGATGAACTATGTTTTAGTCTTAAGACTTCTCTCAAAAGAATTTCCGAACTTAAGAAGGAAAACTCAGCTCTAAAACAAAAGGAAAACGTTTTAGAAGAAAGAGTTAAAAGTCTAGACTTGACTGTTTCCACTCTTAAAGAAAATGAAGATAATCTTTTGAAAGAAAATGCTCTTTTAAAACTGACTTATCGAATATTTCAAAGAAATTTTCAATAGGGTCCGAAAAACTTGAAAAAAATTCTTTCAGCTCAAAGACCTTACTTCAATAAGTCCGGTCTAGGTATGACAGCGAAACAATTCCCTTGATTGATTTTCCTAAAGTAAAAGAAAGAATTAAGAAAAGACCCCGAGAGAGGCTTACAAAAATCATTTCAAGAAAGTTTTTGTAAAGTCCGTAGGTCGAAATGCTCTCGAGATGTTCAAAGTGCAAATGATCCGGATCACTTTGAAAAAGAGTGTCCTATGGTTTGGAAACCGTTAAGAAAGTATGGGCTAATACTGCTTATCTTACTAACACCAAAGGACCCAAGAAAGTTTGGGTACCAAAGAAAGCTTGAGACTCTATTTTAAATGCAGATCTCCGTCAAGAAAAAGGTGAAGTGGTATCTTCACAGTGGATGCTCAAGACACATGACAGGAGACTCAAATTGCTTCATAAAGCTTGTTCAAGTAAATGGTGGAAAAGTTTCATTTGGAGGAAACAGCAAAGGAAGTCTTGTGGGATTTGGAACTGTGAAAATTGGAAATCTCACAATAAGTAATGTTTCCTTAGTGGAAGGACTCAATTACAATCTTCTCAGCATTAGTCAATTGTGTGATACCGGTTTTAAGATCTTCTTTCAAGAAGGAACATGTTCTCGGAATCGCAAAGACTCTACTCGTCTTTCATGGGTCGAAGACATGGAAATATCTATCTTCTCGGATGTGAAACCAAATGAATCGCAATGTCTAATCTCAATTCAAGACGAAGCAAGCTTATGGCACAAAAGCTTGGTCATGTCAACATGAAGCAATTAGCCAAAATCTCATCAAAGCAGCTTGTTCGAGGTCTACCCAAATTACCATACCAAAAGACTGATCCATGCACTCCATGTATTCTGGGAAAGCAGGTAAGAAATTCATTTAAGCCAATAAATCATGTATCTACTAATCATGTACTACAGTTGCTGCATATGGATATCTTCGGACCAACCGTAACCCGTAGCATTGGAGGTAAGAAATATTGCCTAGTAATTGTGGACGACATTACTCCCATTCTACTTGGGTATATTTCCTTGCAAGTAAGTCTGAAACCTTCTCGTATTTTGAAAAATTTGCTAAAAAGGTTCAAAATGAAAAAGGATGTGTTATCTCATGTATAAGAACAGATCATGGAGGTGAATTTGAAAATCAAGATTTTACAAAATTTTATGATGAATCTGGCTTAAAGCATGTGTTCTCCTCTCCATATACTCCTCAGCAAAATGGAGTTGTGGAAAGAAATAATAGATCTCTTCAAGAAATGGCTAGAACTCTTTTAATTGAAAGTAAGATTTCTTCACGATTTTTCAAGTGTTTTCAACAAAGTGTGCTATATCATCAATAGAGTCTTCTTAAGACCTATTCTAGAGAAAACCCCTTATGAGTTATTCAAAGATAAGAAGCCTATTGTGTCATACTTTCATGTATTCGGTTGCAAATGCTTTATATTGAAAAATGCAAAAGATCGAGTTGGTAAGTTTGAAGAAAGATAGGATGAAGGCATCTTCCTTGGATATTCTACATCAAGCAAAGCCTACAGAGTCTATAACAAGAAGAGCCAGTCTGTGGAGGAGTCAATGAATGTCAAATTTCAAGACTCAATGCAAGATGAATCTAGTCGACTCATCATGAAGAGTCTGAACCCTCCTGCACCCTCCAAAGCTTACAACTCAAGAAGCATCTCGGACTCCGGAAGACCAAAGATCAAGTCGTTTCGTGAAGATTCAAATAAAGAAAGAGACCATCAACCAGACAAATCAACAAGTAACTGGAAGCATAAGTCCAGTCATCCTAAAGATCTTATTATTGGCGAAATTAATGAAGGAATTCGCACCAGATCCAAAAGGCGAGAAGAGTCTAGTGCTGTGGCTCTCGTTTCTAAAATTGAACCAAAGAGCATAGAAGAAGCTTTATCTGATGAAAGCTGGATTGAAGCTATGCAAGAAGAGCTCAGACAGTTCAACATTAATGATGTCTGGGAATTGACATCTAAACCAAAAGGTAAAACTGTTATTGGAGCTAAATGGGTGTTTAGGAACAAGATGAATGAGAAAGGAAGAGTCGTACGAAACAAAGCAAGACTCGTGGCCAAGGGATATACGCAAGAAGAAGGAATAGACTATGATGAGACTTACACACCAGTAGCAAGGTTAGAAGCTATTAGACTATTACTTGCGTTTGCTTGTTATAAAAATTTCAGGTTATTCCAAATGGACGTCAAAAGCGCCTTCCTAAATGGATTTATCCATGAGGAAGTTTATGTGGAACAACCACCAGGGTTTGAAGACCCAAAGAAGCCGACTCGCCTTTAGACCGAAAAAGGCTTTGTATGGTTTAAAGTAAGCACCTCGAGCTTGGTACAACAGACTAAGTAAGTTCTTAATACAGAATGGTTTTGTCAAAGGTAAAGTAGACACAACTTTATTTATCAAAAAGGAAAACAAAAGTTTCTTACTTGTTCAAATATATGTGGATGATATTATTTTTGGATCCTCTAATGAAAGTCTGTGCAAGAAATTTTCTAAGTCTATGCAGGATGAGTTTGAAATGAGTATGATGGGAGAGTTAACATTCTTTCTTGGTCTTCAAGTAAAACAATTGAAAGAAGGAACTTTTATTTATCAAGAAAAATATGCTAATGATCTTGTCAAAAGGTTTGGACTGGAAAAGTGCAAAAAGACCGACATACCAATGTCAAGTTCTTTGAAGATAGACAAAGATGAAGAAGGGAAGAAAGTTGATCAAAAGCTGTACAGGAGCATCATTGGTTCACTTCTTTATCTTACGCTTCTAGACCCGACATTTTGTTGAGTGTTTGCATCTCGTGCTAGGTTTCAATCGATCCTAGAGAATCCCATCTCGTGTCGCGAAACGTATTATTAAATACATTGCTTCATCTTCAAGCATCGTTCTTTGGTATCCTAAGAAGGGAGACTTTAATCTTCAAGGATATTCGACGCAGATCTGGCCGGTTGCGAGTTGATAGAAAAAGCACTTCGGGAACTTGCCGTTGCTTGGAAGGATGACGTGTCTTGGTTTTCAAGGAAACAAAGCACCGTGGCTCTTTCAACAACAAGGTAGTATGTAGCCCTTGGAAGTTGCTGTTCACAAATTCTCGTGGATAAAACAACAGCTACAAGACTTTGGAATTGAAGACTCATGCACAGAGATTAGATGTGACAACACCAGCGCAATCAATCTCACTAAAAATCCAATTCTTCACTCAAGAGCAAAGCATATAGAGATTCGCCATCACTTCATTAGAGATCATGTTCAAAATGGAGAAATCTCAATTCAATTTGTTGATTCAAAAAATCAACTATCGGATATATTCACAAAGCCTTTGGAGAAAAATCAATTCGATTTCATTCGTTCCAGACTCAACATTTTGAAGCTTGAGGAAGTTAAAGTCTAGAGACTCTCCAACCCTCGACTCGACATTCATGGCTATAAACCGTAAGTTGTTATTGTATTCAATCTCGAAAAGGTACGATCATTAGTTCAGTTAATTTATAATTTCCGTGAAAACTGAATCTTGTCTTTTCAAAAAGATTAACTTCTATTTAGCAGTTATTGATTTTAAAAGAGGCGTCTCGTTCATTTTCCTTTGTGCCGATTGGTTTTTCCTTTTTAAACGAGTTATATATATATATATATATATATATATATATATATATATATATATATACAGTTTTCCTTGCTCAATCTTCAAAACCCTAAAAAGCATTCTCCTCCCAATCCTGTTTCTACTTCGTGTTTATCTTCGAGAAAGTTGTCATCTTTTCTTGGGAAAGCGAGTAAAGGAATCTTTCAACGACAAGAAAGAATGTCTTCCTCGAGAAAGTCTTCAAGAATCGCAAAATGGGGACCACGAAGAATGAAGGAGGGACCTACCCATTTCAATCTCACCGAAGAGGAAGATTTACCGAGTCGGCAACAAGAGCCCGATTCACTCTCCACCGCGTCACTCTTCATCATCTACCCCACAAGATGTGAGTCATCAACCGGAGGAAGAAATAATCGAGGACGCGAAAATTAGACTCGTAAGAGTCCAAAAACCCTCTTTTATTTACAAGCTCTATCGTGCAATGAAGAGCATTGGGACTCCGCTGAACTATATAGATGATTTCCTTAAAGATAAGAATTATGGGAATGAGTATCTATTTCTGCAACGAATGGAGGATTTGGGAATTGCTCCCAAAGGAAAGGCTGAGGAAGCACTTGCGAATATTCCAAGTGACCCTCGTGTATCGGGACTGAATCCGACTGACGGGAACGATGATAATAAAATGTTCAGAGAATTTCAACCTCTAATGGGAGTTGCTGCGAAGGTGAAGGGAAAAAGGAAGGACTTGTTTAAATCGAAGGAACAGGAGAATCTATTTTTCAGACTGTTGAAACGAGGGGTGATAAATCCTAGGAGTGTTGATTTCGATTTCTTGGATGCCATTAATGTGAACTTAAGGGAGAAGTTAAATCTGCTTCAACTTGAGCAATTCTGCTTCGATACCAAAACGGTTATGCGCAATTAACTGGATACTTCTATTCGAATCTTAGCTTTTTGGATGCGAATAGAATATCATTCAGTGTTCGAGACCAAGTCTATGAGGTGGATGTGGACATGTTGGCAGACATAATTGGAGTCGAAAGAGGACGATATAAACCAATCAAGGTGTCAATCGCTCGTACCACTCTGGAACTTGTCAAAGACAGGAGTACAGAAGGAAGAGTTACATATTCAAGAATGCATGCCATCAACATCTTGCTGCACAAAATTGTGATTAACTGCATCAGGCCAAAGTCTACATCAAAGACTGACGTGTCTAATTCCGAGGCAAAATTGATGTATGCGATCAATTCAGGGAAAAAGTTCTCTCTCCCTCACACCATTCTCTTTCACATGTACAGAGCAATGGTGAAGGACAAGGGCCAATTGCCTTAGTCTGGTCTTGTGATAAAGATCTTCAGACACTTGAACATTGAACCTCCACATACTCTTTGTGTTCGACCATGCGACAAAATGGTGGTGGGTTTGAAAATGCTGACTAAAATGCGTCTGAAAGAGCTTAGTAAGGTAATGGAGAAGTTCAAAGTGAAGACTCCAGCATCTTTTGCATCAAAGAAAAAAGGGAAGGAGCCCATGGGTGCTCCATCCAAAAAGAAAAGAGCTCTTATCTTGGAGGATGAAGATTAAGAGGAAGATTTCACTATCCCCGCATTGAAAAGAACCGGACGTTACGCACGAATCAACATAACATCGAAGAAAGGAAAAGAAGCGAGAAGAAAAAGAACGAGAGAGAATAAGAGGGACAAGCAAAGAACAGAGAAGCAGAGGAGCAACAAGAGAAAGAGAAAGAAGATGAAGAAAAAGAAGCTGAAGCAGAAGAAGCAGAAAAAGAAAAGACTGCAGATGAAGCTGCAGAGGAAGGGAATCAAGGCGCAGATGAGCATGACCATCACTCTTCCCCAATTGAGGTCTTAGAGACAGGGGGAGATGATGAGCAAGGAAGGACTACACCACATGCTGTCAACAGTGAAGGTGTGAGTCGCTCACCAGCAAATCCAGAGGATTTTCAGGCTTCTCAAATGCCTGAGGAAGGACATGATACGTCAACACCAAATCTGCTCGATTACGCTGAAGTTCCATCGTCTGCCTTCACTCCATCCGAAAGAGCAAATGCGAGCACACAGACGGACAATACAGCAGATTTTCGTCGTATCCTTGATGTTCTTTTGGAAATGCAGGGTCAAATCTATGCTCTGGAATGTGAACTTCAAGTCATGAAGAATGCTGGACAAGCATCTTCTGTTACCTTGGCAGATCAAATGAAAGACCTCGCTCTTCAAATTCAAGCCAATGCCAAAGGAGAAGAGGTGGCTCATCTTCGGGAAGACTTGAAAAGGCTGGAAGGCATCGTCCAATCGATGGGAGATTTCCATATTGTGCGCGTTCCCAAGAAGACTTGACTTTTTTTCTCACCTTTTTAATGATGACAAAAAGGGGAGAATTGCAATTTGAACTCTTTAAACTCTTTAAACTTTGACGTGTTTGAATATTTGAGTATGACTTGGGTGTGAACTTGAATTTGGTGACTTGTGTGGATTTTGATGTTTTTGTTTGCATTTATATCAAGTGTTGTTATATGGTCTTACTCATGAAAAACTAACCGATTTTCTGTGGATGCGAGTCGGTTGATTTATTAATCTTTATGAGATAGCCATATTGCTTGAGTAATGTTTTGCGGTGTCAAAGTTGTTCAAATCTACGGGAAAGTTTTGTCACCATAAAAAAGGGGGAGATTGTTGGAGAAATCTTTCGGAATATTTTGAAGCGACAAAACATTTCTATCGGTCTAGTCCGGATAAGTACGGACCTTCGTTTAGAGTCGAAGACTTTCGAGATCACTAGACTCAAGACTCAAGACTCAAGACTATTCTCATTGACAGTTTTCTAATCCATTGACGAAGGCAATCCAGAGCCAAAGTATTTGGTTGAGGATTTGGTCTTATCCTCGGGAGAAGATCTCTTGACTAGATAAATATAACGGATTCTTTTATTCGTAATCAAGATCGTTTGAAGATCCGATGGTCGACGAAATATTCTTGGAAGGTTCTATTCTTGGAAACCAAGATCCTGATTGTATGGGCGAACAGGATTGATGGGCTATCATCAGGTTCCTTTAATAGCTCGAATGATCTTTTTGATTGATTCCATCCAACGGGTAGATTGGAGGAATTCCTTTGGTAAGTGCCAACGGGTATGATGGCATAAAGGAGTATAAAAGGAAGACGTTCTAGTTACTTTAGTGCATGATCGATAGAGAAATTCCAGAGTCTGAAGTACCTTGATTATTAGTCGATACATTTTGAGCAAAATTGTACACACAAAGAGTGTTCATACTTAGCGATACCTTGAGCGAGTGTGGTAGATCATCTACACCGTGAAAGCAAGGGAGAACAACATTGTAACATCTCTTTGTTCATAGTGGAATCCAGCCAATAGGCTGTCAGTGCAAAAGAGTGGACGTAGGCTTGACATAAGCCGAACCACTATAAACCGCGTGTTCAATTTTCTCTTCTCTCAGTCTTACTTTGATTATCGTTTGTCTCAAATCTATCAAATGTCTAGTATTGTGCAATTATCGAGAAAAATCCTTTATATACCTATTCACCCCCCTCTAGGTACTTATACTAGCTATATCAGAAACACCAACCTCATGGCCGAAGGGAAAAAGAGGAACGATTGAAGGAAAAAAAAATTATGAATCGGAAACTTACAACGTAGAGCATTGATTTGATGGTTTCAGAAGATACAGATGAGCCACCATCGATGCACTTCATATTTGAATCCACAAGGTTAGGGTTAGGGTGCTCACTCAGAGAGGCGAGAGAATGGTGAGAGATTGGTTGTTCGGGTTTTAATCAGGGTCAAGAGTTTAGTGGATGGCTTGGCCGCCCTTCCTCTAGATAGGCATGAAAGATATTTACTTAGTTCTCTTTGGTAATTGGGCAACAAAGTGGCCACGCAAATCAAAGCGAAGGAAATTCAAAAATGATAAGGACAGAACTCTTCGGTGTGGTTCTGTCCAACTTGTCTGGAGCAATAATTGCACATGACCAAGACTTTTCCCTCTTGTACAAAATGTTAGCGGCTCAAACACACAGAAATAAAAAATAAAAAAAAAATTCAAATTAAAATATTTATTTTCATTCATCCTTAAACTAGATTTATATTATTATTTACACATGTCACTTTTCTGTTACAATCTTCAATTACAAGAGAAAGAGATTATATACAAGCCTAAACTAATAAAATATGAATTTAAACCATAAAAGCCCTCTCGTGACTAAGTACCCCCGCATAGCTCTCGAATCCCCTCGCTCATTGAAGAGCTGGGCCATCGTGTCTCTTTATCAGTTGGGAGTATAAACTACACTTCAACACGAAAGAGACTAATGTTTCTTTTTGTGAGCCATGATTCATTTCAACACGAAAGAGACTAATGTTTCTTTTTGTGAGCCATGATTCATATATAATAAAATAAAATCATTCATTAATTACTTTTTGGTCCAAAATTTCTACCTATATTGTAATAGATAACAAACCTATTTTTTGGACCTTATGGAGTCATGGGAAGCTTCTGTTGGTTAATCTGGCATGTTTCACAAGTTCTAAATCATTTGTGCACTTAGTTTGATCACTTTCCTTAAATAAATAAAAAAAAAAGGATTGAAAGTCCACAATACAAACCAATCTTCCAGCCATTGTGTGATCACTGTTAAAGAGACAAAACAAAGATTAAAAACACATAACAAAGAAGCTGATAGAAGCAGAGGAGCTGAGCAAAGTGAAGATGATAAAAGAAGGGAAAGATGAGTTGCAACTATAGCTGAACAAGGCAGCTGAATAAACCAAATCAGAGCAAGCTCGAAGTGAAGCTGAAAGATGAGCTGGCAAGTTATAAAGAAGTCGAAGAAACGAAAGCTGAGCTGGTGATCCGTAGAAAAGTTGAGCTAGCAATCCCTGTGAAGAATCCGACTATACAAGAGATTAAAACCAGGAACAGAAGTTGATCAAGCTACTGAAGGAGCTGCACGTGTGCCAAGATTAATCATTCTGTTACTAAAGTTGTTAAATCTGTTTTGAAAGAAAGTCTAGGAAGTTAAGCTTTAGTATAAAGGGATTGAAGGAAACTGATGAATAAGCGTGATACATTTTCCGAAAACTCGAATCTCTCTGATCTCTGTATTCTCTCTGTTCTTCTCAAGTTCTCTCTCCTTGTATTTTGGTTCTTCTCCATATAGTAAAGCTTTGTAAGGTTGAACAAGAAGAAAAGATGAAAAGATGTTCAACTGATGTATTGCAATTGATTGTTCAGCAACTACAGAATACAAAATTCTCTCATATACAGGTTATCTTCTAGATTCTATATCTTCTCATTGTATCAGAGCTATTTCCTGGGAGTTCTAGATCTAATGTCTGTATTACTGAAAGTTTGTATGAAGATCACATGAGCAAGACAATACGAAGATCTTGTTGATTCTTAGTAAGATCCTCGAAGTTTACTTGATTGTTTCTTCGAATCTTCAAAGTTTTCTGAAGATATAGGATGGCAACTAGATTGTAGAAGTATCATTTTCCTATTCATGTGAATATAGCCAACTTTGTTACAATCAAGTTGAATGAAGAGAATTTTCTATTATGGCAAGCGCAATTTAGCAGGTTTCTGAAAATTCAAGATCTGATTGGCTTTATTAATGGTGAAACATTACCACCTGCTCAAATGATGCAAACTGAGATTGGGGAAGTGATGAATCCTGATCACCTGGATTGGATAAAAACAGATAAGCTAATCTCGTCATGGATAAGTGGTGCAGTATCAGAGAATATTCTAATTTTGATAATTGGCTTAGAAACCTCATTCGAGGTGTGGTAGGCTCTTATAAATCAGTTTACTCAGAAGTCTATAGCGCAAGAATTTGAGTTAAGAGGAAAATTACAGGCTTGTAGAAAAAGAGATAGACCATTGAGTGAATATTTTCGAGAATTTAAAACTATCTGTGATCAATTGAATGCAATTGGAAAGCCTGTTGATGATATAACCATGATGTTTGGCATACTTGAAGGGTTAGGTTCTGAATATGAAACTTTTAGAACAACCATGTCTTGTCTCAAACCCCCCCCAGTATGATGAGGTTATCTCCCAACTTGAGAGATTTGAAACTAGATTGCAAACATATCCTGTGAATCAATACAATACTAACCTGGCATATTATGGACAAAGAAAGACTGGAACAGGTCTGCAGAGGTTTAATTCCATAAGTCAAGGAGAAAGTATTCAAGGGGGATACAACTCTGGGAGAGGACAGTTCATTAATAGAAGAGATCGTGGAAATAATTTTACTGGAACAGGAAGGAATCAACAGAGCAGGATGAATACTCTGAACCTAACAAAGCAAGATCAGGTTAATAAGGATAACTGGTCTAACTATGGACAAGGGTTTAGACCGTACACAAACTCTTCTCAGAGATATCAAGGTGTTAGATCTTATCCACCACAAGGCTCAAATGGTGATAAGCACATACAGGATACAAAGCCAATGAATAATGGTCCTCTAGAATGTCAAATCTGTAAAAGACCAGGTCATACAGCACTTAGATGTTGGTATTGCTTTGATAATTCATATCAAGCAGATGAAATACCAATTGCATTGGCAGCCATGCATATTGAAGAACCGTATGGTTCATAATGGTATCCAGACACGGGGCTACATCACACATTACTGCAGAACCTGGTATGATTCGAAACTATGCTGCATATAGTGGTAATGATACAGTTATAATAGGAGATGGGTCCTGTTTATCAATCTCATGTATTGGTAATGGAACATTAAATACAACAACTAGCATATTACCATTAAATGATGTTTTAATAGTTCCTGAAATCAAGAAGAATCTCCTTTCTGTATCAAAATTAACAGATGACTATCCTTGTTCTTTTATATTTGACAAACATGGGATGTATATGAAGGACAATTACAATCATACAACAGTGAAGCTAGGAAGGAAAATCAAGGGGCTGTATCGAGTGGAATCTAGAGCCACAGAAGCGTTCTTCACTCAGACTCAACATGAAGTGGGAGAAGATGTCTGGCATCAAAGACTTGCTCATACCAGTTTAAAAACAGTGAAGATTCTGCAAAGTCAACATCTGATCCAATATAATTCGAAAGCTCCAAGTATGTGTAGCAGCTGTCAAATTGCTAAGAGCTCAGCTTTGCCCTTTCCACTCTCAGACTATATCTCTAATGTTCCCCTAGAAAAGATACATTATGATGTATGGGGACCATCACCAATTTCATCTGTTCAGAAATTTCAATACTATGTCATCTTTGTTGATGATTTTTCTCGATATAGTTGGATATATCCAATGAGACAGAAGTCAGAAGTGTATGATGTGTTTGTTATGTTTCAAAGACTGGTAGAGAATCAGCTTGATCACAAGATCAAAGTGTTTCAGAGTGATGAAGGAGGAGAGTTCACTAGCATCAAATTTCAGAATCATCTACAACAGTGTGGCATTAAGCATAACATTTCTTGTCCTTATACACTAGAGCAAAATGGTGTTTCTGAGACAAAGCATCGACATGTGGTTGAATTGGGCATAGCAATGCTGTATCATGCAAGAGTACCATTAAAATACTGGGTAGATGCCTTCATGACAGCAGTCTATATAATCAATTTGCTTCCCACAACAAAACTGCATGTGAACTCACCTCACTATAAGCTGTATAAATAGAAACCTAATTATGCTCATCTACGAGTTTTTGGATCAGTTTGTTATCCATGTCTCAGACCCTATACAAAGCATAAATTTGATCCAAGATCTCTCACATGTATATTTCTTGGATACAGTGAGAAACATAAAGGCTACATGTGTCTTTTGCCTACTAATGGACATGTCTATATTAGTAGACATGTAGTTTTTGATGAAAAAGTATTTCCTTTTACTTGAAGAACTACTGCTGAGTATCAACAGGGATCTAAACTATACAAGCAATGGATAAAAGGATTGGTATCTCCTATATCCAATACTACATAATAGATTCAGTCACAAGCCAATAAATCGATTGAATCCTTGCAGAATACTGGATCAAGTCAAATCATTCCAAAAATGCAGGACAGTGGGATCAGCATAATCAATCCTACAGATATACCACAAATGAACATAGTACCTAATGCTGAGCTACAGATCACTCCTGATAATGCATTCAGTAATGTTGAAACATCTCAGATATCTCCAAATATTGAAGAACAAGTGTCTACCAGTCAAGAATCTGACTCGACATCACATGTTAATACAGAACAAGCACAAATCAGTTCTGTATCAGGAAGTACACAAGGTACATTTTCTACTCATCCTATGCAGACTAGACTAAGATCGGGGATTGTTAAAGCAAATCCCAAATATGCATGTCTGGTTGAATATCAGGTTCCTGTTGAACCAAAGTCAGTAAAGTCTGCATTAGCACACAGAGGATGGTGTCAAGCAATGCAAGAAGAAATGGATGCTTTGTATCAAAATAAAACCTGGGAGTTAGTCCCTAGAACTAATCAAATGAATATAATTGATTTATTCGAATATAATTGAGAGAACTAAACCTGGGGTAACCCGGTCCGATCTACCAGCCCAATCCGCCTATCCATATCCGACCCACCTCAGAATAAAACAGAATTTTTTAAAGCTTTTGTTCGCTATTTTTATTTTTATTGATTTTTATTGATTTTAATTATTTTTTTCTTTTTCTTTTATTTTGTTTCTTCTTCCCCTTTTGCAGGTCTTCTTCTCGAGCTCTTCTTCTTCAACGATATCCTCTTCGCCTGCAACTTCTTCTTCGCTGAACCATCACCGATGCTTGCAGCCGGTGAACTCGAATCAAGCCGGCGTCGACATCACTGGCCTATCGGCCAACAAACTCGTTTCGAATGGCCATCGATATCTGGCCAAAACAGCATCAACAACTCTCAAACGGCATAAGAAATACGCGCGCGCACAATAGAGAGAAAGATACAGAGAACTGACGGTGATGGCCTTTAACCGTGGGCAACGCCGGTAAGGAAATTGTATCTCCAACGCAAGGACTCGTCCATGGCCGACGCCGAAAGTTGAAGTATATGCAATAACATCGAGAAAAATCACAGAAAAAACACAAAGCGGAAACAGTTCAGTAATCGTGGAAGCATTCAAGTGCCAATCTGAGTTTCTAAACATCGATTACACAATCCTGAGTGTTGGAATTCAAGTCGGCGGAAGATGACTTACCTGATTCCGATGCGCAAACAGTAATTAACCCCGGAACGAACGTTGAATTGCGAATGAATCATGAACAAAAAACTATCTCACGTTGGTCTGGATGCGATCACGAGGAAAGCACCCGATTTTCATGGCGTAAATGCAAATTGTTCTCATAAAGAAGAAAATGGAACGCCTTGATGGAAAGGGGAGAGAAAGGAAGAAAATTTTCTAAACGTACGTTTGTCCAACCACTCCAACGGTTGTCTTCAGGGTCTTTTATATGACCCCATCACACCTCTTTAACGTAGCATATCAAGTCCAAATGGTGCGGTCCAATCACACCCCATTATGGACGTACTAGCTAAAGTACAACACTAAATTTACTGTCTTGTTCTGGCAAATCATCAAACAGATAGAAGGCACTTTCAAATACCAATTCCAGATTCGATTGAAATGCATTTCTCAATCTACACGTAGTTAATAAAACTTTCATTCGGCATTATTCATTGCAAATCGACCTGAGTTTTATACAAGTCACAATGGATTTCATGAATGAATATTGTATCTCAGCTTCAACAAAAACAGGGCAAAGTAGAGCGTTCGGAGGGAGGAGCTTACCTGCTTCGGAAATGGAGTCACTGTCTTCTCTCTCGTCTCCCTTTTTTCAGTTTTCTCTTTTCTCTCTCTTTTTCTTTTTTCCAGCGAAGCTTTCTTCAGCCGAGCTCCTTCGTGGCCGACGATCCCCCCTCAACAAGAGCGCAGATTTT
This sequence comes from Eucalyptus pumila, assembly GCA_016097595.1. Taxonomy (NCBI): domain Eukaryota; kingdom Viridiplantae; phylum Streptophyta; class Magnoliopsida; order Myrtales; family Myrtaceae; genus Eucalyptus; species Eucalyptus pumila. The sequence goes on from CM027847.1 coordinate 24,809,561, forward strand.
CCTGTCCATTTTGGCACTCATGTACATTTATTCAGCATGGAATGGACTGCTCTCACCCACAAAATGAGTGTTTTGCAGTGCAAATTTTTCAAGTTGTCTGTCAGATCATGCCTCCAATTCATGGCCTCAAGAAAGCGCACGACATTCAGACTTTATCTTTCATCCAGCAACTTTCAACAAGTTTGAACGACGTCAGATTTTGAACCGTGCACTGCATGCTGCAGCGAATTTCCTTACTGAAGTACCGCTGGAGAAGAAACTCCTTCAAGAGGTTCAGCAACACCTTGTTATAAAGCCATTCAGTCCATGAAGGTGCCTTGCAAATTGGGGAAACAAAGGTCAGACCAAGAACCCTCTCTTTATACTTGTGCGCAAAAGAGAGTCAGAATGTAAGCACTGGCCGTTACCCCTAAGCACAGAACTTCCTTCAGCCCAAAGAAGTCGAGCACTTCAACGACCTGGTCTGCAAGGTCATCGACACTTAGAAACACGGCGTATAATTAAGAGCGACGTCGGGAGGCGTCATCAGAGCGGGCTTCTCCCGATCGCCGCAGACGAACACGGAAACCGAATCTTTGCTCGTCTTCGCCGCATGCTCCTTCCCTTCAAAAGGTACAGCATCGACGTCGACGTGGACACTGAGTCGCTCAACTCGGCCATGCCTCGGCTCGCTCGAAACCTCAGGAAAATGCAGCGGAGCTCGAATCAAAGATATCGACCAGAACGAAGCTTGAAAATCTGAAACACTCTCTCTCTCTCTCTCTAAAGGTTGCTTTCTCCCTACTGGCCCTTTTCCTCTCTCTAACCAAAGCTTCCTCTCCGACCGAACCTTGCTGTCTTGCCCCAGAATGAGCGCCCTGCCCTCTTTTTTCTTCTCGAAACTCCTCCCTCTCGGGAAGCCCTCGGCCGTTGTTCCTTCTCTCGCTCGAACGGAATCTTTTTCCGTTAAGCCCGACTGCCCATACGGCAGCTAGCAACCTTCTAGAGCACTGGATTCGCTCTCCTCACCTGCCTGTGAGTCTCACGGACATTCTCGTTGGATCGTTCCTTCCTTTCGCCGCTCGTCTCGTTCTTGCTCACAGGCACGCGTGTGCGCCAGGGAGGAGAAAGGCAAAAGGGCCAGGCTTTGGAGGAAACAAAATGGGCTGAGAAAAGGAGAAAACCAAAGAAAAGGGTTGGACTGGATTAAAAATAAGAAAGATAAGAGGGGAATTGGGCTAATTCAGGGATTAAGCCTGAGTGGGCCAGGAATCTTGCTAAAGGAACCGGGCCAGGCATAAATGGCCTACCCGAATTTTATTGTTATTATTATATTATCATTCATTTTTCATTTTCTTTTTTATATATGTTATAATTTTCTTGTTTATTAAATTTTTTTGTTGATATTTTTAACTTTTTATTGTTAAAAGAAAATTTAAAATGTCAACAATCTTTTCTTTATTTATTTTTTCAATCGGCAACTCTCTTGCTTGATATCTTATTAGTGTTCAAAAATTTGGTTGTACATTTCTAATTTGATTGGTACCAAATCTGCTCCTTTTGAATTTTCTTTCTACTTCACCAATTGGATGACTATAGTAGATTTTAAAAATTGCTTTAATTGTTGCTTTAGAGACACTGGAACATGCATACTGGGTGATTAATCTTCATTTTTTAGATTAAATTAAGGTTTTCCTATTGAATTCAGGTCTCCTATCTTTAAGCCAACGAGGAAGATGATGGTAAGCTCAGCAATCGCTCTCCTTATTAAGGGCAATGTGTGGCAGCAATTCACGCGAGCTCAGGTGATTTATCATCGCAAAATTCGTGTTCATTTGCTTGGATTTTTTTTTTTTCAACTTATATTTGAAATATTTGTAACTAACATTTTACCGGAATAGAAAAGTAACAAGGAAATAGATTTGGAATGGAAACAAGAAACATAAAAAAAGTAACTCATTGTTCCCGAGAACAATTTCTAAAAATAAGTACATTTTATCTTTTCTATTTTTCTTTTGTGCTTCTTCCTTGATGTGGCCATCGCCGGCCGCTTGCCAACCATCGGCCACCTCCTGCCACTCGTGGCCATCGTTGGCAGCCGACCGCTGGCGACAGTTGTCACCGCTTGTAGCCCACCGACCGTCGCCCACAGCTCATCAACTGACGATTGCCACTATCCGTCAGCAGTCTGCTGTTGCCAACAGCCACACGACCACCGCATCACCGTCGCCTACCGCCGCACAACAGTCGACCGTCGCTGCCGACCGTTGCTGCAGGACCGTCGCCCATAGCCCACCGGCCATCGCACCCTCCCGCGGCCGGTGGGCTATAGGCGGCAATCCAGCGACGACAGTCGACGGTGACAATCAGTGGTCATGCAGTGGCGGGTGGCGGTCCGTGACTAAGAAGAAAAACAAATAAATACAAAAATTTATAAATTTTTACAAAACACAATTCTATTCTTTTTCTATTCCAAGGATAGTAATTTGGTATAATTACCAAACACCTTATTTTACTCAGAAATTGTTTTCGGAGTAGAAATAAAAAAAAAACTAATTCTAAAAAAAAAAATAGTTCTCAAGAATAGAAATGTGGTCATGCGCACCCTTAGTTTCGCAAATGGTAGGTCTCTTGAGAGATTGGCTGAATGAGGAATGGCAATGTATAAAGTGCTCAACTTATTCATGTTCTTGAACTTAGCCAGGCTAGCATTGTTTCGCGGGGTTTTATCCTCGGCCTCCCATTGATCAAAACTCTCTTCCATAGACAATTCTTCTAAATTAACCAATCTTTCAATAACTTCAAGTATGGAACACAATCTCAGGTCCAAAAATCTCAATTCTGTTAGTTCACCAATTTCGTTGGGCAGCCAAGCAATTCTAGAATTGAAGAAACTTAGGAATTGCAATCCTTTCAGCTTTCCAAGAGCAGTCACATTCTCCAGATGGCATCCATCAAGACATAGTTGTGAGGTTTTTAAGTAACTTCATCAACAAAAGGAGGGAGGTAAAATATAAGCCAGTCAAGTCCAAGACTTGGAGCTTCTCCATAGATTCGAAAAATGAGTCGAGCATTTTGAGAAAGTTTTGTTCTAATGACCGAAGAATCCTCATGTTTGGACAGTCCAATTTTTGAGGAAATTCATCAATGTCAAGACAGTCGAAGGCCATTGCGGTGCATTTTCTGAGATCATACCGTGACCATTCTTTAAACCCAAAATCCTTTCTCCTGACCAAGGCGTTCCATTTCATGTCAATAAATTTGTCATGCATAAATATGGCCACATCAATAATTAGGTCATGCATGCTCAACTGGGCCCGGCCATCACTGCCTAGCAACAAAGAAGAGTCAAGGAGGCGACGTCAATCCATAATCAACCTCTTTCTAGTGTCTTCGATGGTCTTACTGAATTTTTTATATAAACCCAAGCCCATGCAGTAGATAAGGGCATCCCTTATGCCAAGTCCCCGAGAGACTAAAGGAGGAACTAAGAATAGTGTTTGATCCTCTCATCTTTTAGGTCATTGTAACTAAGGTCCACTATTGATTTTACATCGGACCCCTTTTTTATAGGTCGAAGCATCCCTCCATTCAGGCAATTCTCGAAACTTCAACCTTTTAGCCACTGAGAGAATCATAAGACGCAAGCCTCCACAATTCTCGACCACTCTATCCACGAGGATCTTAAATTCAGGGTCGATAACTCTATCCCCCACTGTCCTTTAAAAGAGTATACGTGCTTCTCCATACTTTAATTCACTGACTTTGAATTATGGATCAGAGCAACAGTACGCCGGCAGCTTGTTGTCGCCGATCGCCACACGACCGCCGCCTTCCGCTGCACGACCGCCGACCGTCGTTGCCGACGGCCGCCACAAGACCATCGTACACAACCCATTAGCCGCCACCCCCAACCGCAGTCAATGGGCTGCAAGCGGCAATCCCGCGGGGGCGATCGGTGGTGGCAACCGACGGTTGTGCACCGATCGTGCGACGTTCGTGCGCCGTTCGTGCGGCGGTCGGCGGTCAACGTTCTATGAGTAACAAGAAAGAACAAACAAATATAAAAATTTATAAATTTTTATTAAACGCATTTCTATTCTTTTTCTATTCCATGATTAGAAATTTTGGATAATTACCAAATACCTTGTTTTACTCGAAATTGTTCTTGGAGTAGAAATAGAAAAAAAAAACTATTTTTGAATAAAAAATATATATATATATTTCCCTGGAATAGAAACGTTGCCATGTGCACCCTTAGTTTCGCAAATGGTAGGTTTCTTGAGAGATTGTCTGAACGAAGCATGACAATGTATAAAGTGGTCAACTTATTCATGTACTTTAACTCAGCCAGGCTAGCGTTGTTTCGCGGGGTTTTATCCTCGGCCTCCCACTGATCAAAACTCTCTTCCATAGACAATTCTTCTAAATTAACCAAGCTTTCAATAACTTCAAGCATGGAACACAATCTTAGGTCCAAAAATCTCAATTCTGTTAGTTCACCAATTTCTTTGGGCAGCAAAGCAATTCTAGAATGGAAGAAACTTAGGAATTGCAACCCTTTCAGCTGTTCAAGAGCAGTCACATTCTCCAGATGGCATCCATCAAGATATAGTTGTGAGGTTTTTAAGTAACTTCATCGACAAAAGGAGGGAGGTAAAAGATAAGCTAGTCAAGTCCAAGACTTGGAGCTTCTCCATAGATCTGAAAAATGAGTCGAGCATTTTGAGAATGTTTCTTTCTAATGACCAAAGAATCCTCATGTTCGGATAGTCCAATTTTTCCGGAAATTCATCAATGTCAACATAGTAAAAGGCCATTGGGGTGCTTTTTCTGAGATCATACTGTGACCATTCTTTAAACCCAAAATCCTTTCTCCCGGCCAAGGCGTTCCATTCCGTGTCAATATATTTCTCATGCATAAAGATGGCCACGTCAATAATTAGGTCATGCATGCTCAATTAGGCCCGGCCATCACTGCCTAGTAACAAAGAAGAGTCAAGGAGGCGATGTCAATCCATAATCAACCTCTTTCTAGTGTCTTTGGTGGTCTTGCTGAATTTTTTATAAAAACCCAAGCCCATGCAGTAGATATGGGCATCCCTTCTGCCAAGTCCCCGAGAGACTAGAGCACGAACCAAGAACAGCGCTTTGATCCTCTCTTCTTTTGGGTCATTGTAACTAAGGTCCACTATTAATTTTACATCGGACCCTTCTTTATAGGTCGAAGCATCCCTCCATTCAGGCAAATCTCCACACTTCAACCTTTTAGCCACTGAGAGAATCATAAGAGGCAAGCCTCCACAATGCTCGACCACTTTATCCACGAAGATCTTAAATTCAGGGTCGATAACTCTGTCCCCAACTGTCCTTTAAAAGACTATACATGCTTCTCCCTGCTTTAACTCACTGAGTTGGAATTATGGATCAGAGTCACCGTCTGCCGGCAGCCTGTTGTCGCCAACCGCCTCACGATCGCCACCTGCTGCTGCACGACCGCCGACCATCGCTGCCGATGGCCGCCACAAGACCGCCGCACACAGGCCATTAGCCGTTGCCTCTAACAGCAGTTAGTGGGCTGCAAGCAGGATTCCCGCGACGACGATCAATGGTGACAATCAATGGTCGTGCGCCAGTCGTGCGCCGTTCGTACGGAGGTCGTACGATGGCGGTCGGTGGTCGACGGTCTGTGAGTAAGAAGAAAGAACAAATAAATATAAAAATTTATAAATCTTTACTGAACAAATTTCTATTCTTTTTCTATTCCAAGAATAGAAATTTTGTATAATTACCAAATACCTTGTTTTACTCAGAAATTTTTCTTGGAGTAGAAATAGAAAAATAAAAACTCTTTCTGAAAAAGAAAAATAGTTCCCTAGAATAGAAACGTTGCCATGCGCACCCTTAGTTTCGCAAATGATAGGTTTCTTGAGAGATTGGCTGAACGAGGAATGACAATGTATAAAGTGGTCAACTTATTGATGTACTTGAACTCAGCCAGGGTAGCGTTTTTTCGCGGGGTTTTATCCTCGGCCTCCCACTAATCAAAACTCTCTTCCATAGACAATTCTTCTAAATTAACCAAGCTTTCAATAACTTCAAGCATGGAACACAATCTTAGGTCTAAAAATCTCAATTATGTTAGTTCACCAATTTCTTTGGGCGGCAAAGCAATTCTAGAATGGAAGAAACTTAGGAATTGCAACCCTTTCAGCTGTCCAAGAGCAGTCACATTCTCTAGATGGCATCCAGCAAGACATAACAATGAGGTTTTTAAGTAACTTCATTGACAAAAGGAGGGAGGTAAAATATAAGCCAATCAAGTCCAAGACTTGGAGCTTCTCCATAGATTTGAAAAATGAGTCGAGCATTTTGAGAATGTTTCTTTCTAATGACCCAAGAATCCTCATGTTCGGATAGTCCAATTTTTCTGGAAATTCATCAATGTCAACATAGTAAAAGGCCATTGCGGTGCATTTTCTAAGATCATACTATGACCATTCTTTAAACCCAAAATCCTTTCTCTCGACCAAGGCGTTCCATTCCGTGTCAATAAATTTGTCATGCATAAAGGTGGCCACGTCAATAATTAGGTCATGCATGCTCAACTAGGCCCGGCCATCACTGCCTAGCAACAAAGAAGAGTCAAGGAGGCGACGTCAATCCATAATCAACCTCTTTCTAGTGTCTTCGGTGGTCTTGATGAATTTTTTATATAAACCCAAGCCTATGTAGTAGATATGGGCATCCCTTCTACCAAGTCCCCGAGAGATTAGAGGATGAACCAAGAACAGTGTTTTGATCCTCTCATCTTTTAGGTCATTGTAACTAAGGTCCACTATTGATTTTACATCGGACCCCTCTTTATAGGTCGAAGCATCCCTCTATTCAAGCAAATCTCCACACTTCAACCTTTTCGCCACTAAGAGAATCATAAGAGGCAAGCGTCCATATTTCTCAACCACTCTATCCACGAGGATCTTAAATTCAGGGACGATAACTCTGTCCCCGACTGTCCTTTAAAAGAGTATACGTGCTTCTCCATGCTTTAACTCACTGAGTTGGAATTATGGATCAGAGCCACCATCCGCTGGCAGCCTATTGTCGCCAATCGCCTCACGACCGCCGCCAGCCGCTACACGACTGCTGACCGTGGCTGCCGACGGTCGCCGCAAGACCGCCGCACAGAGGCCATTAGCCGCTGCCCCTAACCGCAGTTAGTGGGCTGCAAGCAGCAATCCCGCGACGGCAATCGGTGGTGACAATCGACGGTCGTGCACCCGTCGTGCACCGTTCGTGCGACGGTCGTATGGCGCGATCGGTAGTCGACGGTCTATGAGTAAGAAGAAAGAACAAACAAATATAAAAATTTATAAATCTTTACTTAACGAATTTCTATTTTTTTTCTATTCCAAGAATAGAAATTTTGTATAATTACCAAATACCTTGTTTTACTCAGAAATTGTTTTTGGAGTAGAAATAGAAAAATAAAAACTCTTTCTCAAAAAGAAAAATAGTTCCCGGAATAGAAACGTTGCCATGCGCACCCTTAGTTTCGCAAATGGTAGGTTTCTTGAGAGATTGGCTGAACGAGGAATGACAATATATAAAGTGGACAACTTATTCATGTACTTGAACTCAGCCACGGTAGCGTTTTTCACGGGGTTTTATCCTCGGCCTCCCACGATCAAAACTCTCTTCCATAGACAATTCTTCTAAATTAACCAAGCTTTCAATAACTTCAAGCATGGAACACAATCTCAGGTCCAAAAATCTCAATTACTGTTAGTTCACCAATTTCTTTGGGCGTCAAAGCAATTCTAGAATGGAAGAAACTTAGGAATTGCAACCCTTTCAGCTGTCCAAGAGTAGTCACATTCTCCAGATGGCATCCATCAAGACATAGTAGTGAGGTTTTTAAGTAACTTCATCGACAAAAGGAGGGAGGTAAAAGATAAGCCAGTCAAGTCCAAGACTTGGAGCTTCTCCATGGATTCGAAAAATGAGTTGAGCATTTTGAGAAAGTTTTCTTCTAATGACCGAAGAATCCTCATGTTCGAACAGTCCATTTTTTCCGGAAATTCATCAATGTCAACATAGTAAAAGGCCATTGCGGTGCATTTTCTAAGATCATACTATGACCATTCTTTAAACCCAAAATCCTTTCTCTCGACCAAGGCGTTCCATTCCGTGTCAATAAATTTGTCATGCATAAAGGTGGCCACGTCAATAATTAGGTCATGCATGCTCAACTAGGCCCGGCCATCTTTGCCTAGCAACAAAGAAGAGTCAAGGAGGCGACGTCAATCCATAATCAACCTCTTTCTAGTGTCTTCGGTGGTCTTGATGAATTTTTTATATAAACCCAAGCCTATGTAGTAGATATGGGCATCCCTTCTACCAAGTCCCCGAGAGACTAGAGGATGAACCAAGAACAGTGTTTTGATCCTCTCATCTTTTAGGTCATTGTAACTAAGGTCCACTATTGATTTTACATCGGACCCCTCTTTATAGGTCGAAGCATCCCTCTATTCAAGCAAATCTCCACACTTCAACCTTTTCGCCACTAAGAGAATCATAAGAGGCAAGCGTCCATATTTCTCAACCACTCTATCCACGAGGATCTTAAATTCAGGGACGATAACTCTGTCCCCGACTGTCCTTTAAAAGAGTATACGTGCTTCTCCATGCTTTAACTCACTGAGTTGGAATTATGGATCAGAGCCACCATCCGCTGGCAGCCTATTGTCGCCAATCGCCTCACGACCGCCGCCAGCCGCTACACATTCTTGACCGTGGCTGCCGGCCAGCCGCCGCAAGACCGCCGCACGAGGCCATTAGCCGCTGCCCTAACCGCATGATTAGTGGGCTGCAAGCAGCAATCCCGCGACGGCAATCGGTGGTGACAATCGACGGTCGTGCACCCGTCGTGCACCGTTCGTGCAGCGGTCGTATGGCGGCAGTCGGTAGTCGACGGTCTATGAGTAAGAAGAAAGAACAAACAAATATAAAAATTTATAAATCTTTACTTAACGAATTTCTATTTTTTTCTATTCCAAGAATAGAAATTTTGTATAATTACCAAATACCTTGTTTTACTCAGAAATTGTTTTTGGAGTAGAAATAGAAAAATAAAAACTCTTTCTCAAAAAGAAAAATAGTTCCCTGGAATAGAAACGTTGCCATGCGCACCCTTAGTTTCGCAAATGGTAGGTTTCTTGAGAGATTGGCTGAACGAGGAATGACAATATATAAAGTGGACAACTTATTCATGTACTTGAACTCAGCCACGGTAGCGTTTTTTCACGGGGTTTTATCCTCGGCCTCCCACTGATCAAAACTCTCTTCCATAGACAATTCTTCTAAATTAACCAAGCTTTCAATAACTTCAAGCATGGAACACAATCTCAGGTCCAAAAATCTCAATTCTGTTAGTTCACCAATTTCTTTGGGCGTCAAAGCAATTCTAGAATGGAAGAAACTTAGGAATTGCAACCCTTTCAGCTGTCCAAGAGTAGTCACATTCTCCAGATGGCATCCATCAAGACATAGTAGTGAGGTTTTTAAGTAACTTCATCGACAAAGGAGGAGGTAAAAGATAAGCCAGTCAAGTCCAAGACTTGGAGCTTCTCCATGGATTCGAAAAATGAGTTGAGCATTTTGAGAAAGTTTTCTTCTAATGACCGAAGAATCCTCATGTTCGAACAGTCCATTTTTTCCGGAAATTCATCAATGTCAACATAGTAAAAGGCCATTGCGGTGCATTTTCTGAGATCATACTATGACCATTCTTTAAACCCAAAATCCTTTCTCCTGACCAAGGCGTTCCATTCCGTGTCAATAAATTTGTCATGCATAAAGATGGCCACATCAATAATTAGGTCATGCATGCTCAACTGGGCCCGGCCATCACTACCTAGCAACAAAGAAGAGTCAAGGAGGCGATGTCAATCCATAATCAACCTCTTTCTAGTGTCTTCAGTGGTCTTGCTAAATTTTTTATATAAACCCAAGCACATGTAGTAGATATGGGCATCCCTTCTGCCAAGTCCCCGAGAGACTAGAGGATGAACCAAGAATAGTGTTGTGATCCTCTCATCTTTTAGGTCATTGTAACTAAGGTCCACTATTGATTTTACATCGGACCCCTCTTTATAGATCGAATCATCCCTCTATTCAGGCAAATTTCCACACTTCAACCTTTTCACCACTGAGAGAATTATAAGAGGCAAGCCTCTACAATTCTCGACCACTCTATCCACGAGGATCTTAAATTCAGGGTCGATAACTCTGTCCCCCACTATCCTTTAAAAGAGTATACGTGCTTCTCCATGCTTTAACTCACTGAGTTGGAATTATGGATCAGAGCTACCATCCGCCGGTAGCCTATTGTCGCCAACCGCCTCACGACCGCCGCCTGCCGCTACACGACTACCGATCGTCGCTGCCGACGGCCGCCGCAAGACCACCGCACCCAGGCCATTAGCCATCGTCCCTAACCGCAGTCAGTGGGCTGCAAGCGGCAATCCTGCAACGGCGATCGGTGGTGACAATTGACGGTCGTGCGCCGGTCGTGCGCCGTTCATCGGCGGCCGTCATCTGCGGTCGACAATCGATGGTCTGTGAGTAAGAAGAAAAAACAAACAAATATAAAAATTTATATATCTTTAGTTAACGAATTTCTATTCTTTTTCTATTCCAAGAATAGAAATTTTCTATAATTAACAAATACCTTGTTTTACTCAGAAATTGTTCTTGGAGTAGAAATAGAAAAATAAAAACTCTTTCTCAAAAAGAAAAATAGTTCCCTGGAATAGAAACGTTGCCATGCGCACCCTTAGTTTCGCAAATGATAGGTTTCTTGAGAGATTGGCTGAACGAGGAATGACAATGTTAAAAAGTGGTCAACTTATTCATGTACTTGAACTCAGCCAGGGTAGCGTTTTTTCGCGGGATTTTATCCTCGGCCTCCCACTGATCAAAAGTCTCTTCCCTAGACAATTCTTCTAAATTAACCAAGCTTTCAATAACTTCAAGCATGGAATACAATCTCAGGTCCAAAAATCTCAATTCCGTTAGTTCACCAATTTCTTTGGGCGGCAAAGCAATTCTAGAATGGAAGAAACTTAGGAATTGCAACCCTTTCAGCTTTCCAAGAGTAGTCACACTCTCCAGATGGCATCCATCAAGACATAGCAGTGAGGTTTTTAAGTAACTTCATCGACAAAATGAGGGAGTTAAAATATAAGCCAGTCAAGTCCAAGACTTGGAGCTTCTCCATAGATTCGAAAAATGAGTCGAGCATTTTGAGAAAGTTTTGTTCTAATGATTGAAGAATCCTCATGTTCGGATAGTCCAATTTTTCCAGAAATTCATCAATGTCAACATAGTAAAAGGCCATTGCGGTGCATTTTCTGAGATCATACTATGACCATTCTTTAAACCCAAAATCCTTTCTCCCGACCAAGACGTTCCATTCCGTGTTAATAAATTTGTCATGCGTAGAGATGGCCACGTCAATAATTAGGTAATGCATGCTCAACTGGGCCCGGCCATCACTGCCTAGCAAGAAAAATGAGTCAAGGAGGCTACGTCAATCCATAATCAACTTCTTTCTGGTGTCTTCGGTGGTCGTGCTGAATTTTTTATATAAACCCAGCCCATGCAGTAGATAAGGGCATCCCTTATGCCAAGTCCCCGAGAGACTAGAGCATGAACCAAGAACAGCGCTTTGATCCTCTCATCTTTTAGGTCATTGTAACTAAGGTCCACTATTAATTTTACATCGGACCCTTCTTTATAGGTCGAAGCATCCCTCCATTTGGTGGTCTTGCTGAATTTTTTATATAAACCCAAGCCCATGCAGTAGCTAAGGGCATCCTTATGCCAAGTCCCCGAGAGACTAGAGCACTAACCAAGAACAGCGCTTTGATCCTCTCATCTTTTAGGTCATTGTAACTAAGGTCCTCTATTAATTTTACATCGGACCCTTCTTTATAGGTCGAAGCATCCCTCCATTCAGGCAAATCTCCACACTTCAACCTTTTAGCCACTGAGAGAATCATAAGAGGCAAGCCTCCACAATGCTCGACCACTTTAGCCACGAGGATCTTAAATTCAGGGTCGATAACTCTGTCCCCCACTGTCATTTAAAAGAGTATACGTGCTTCTCCATGCTTTAACTCACTGAGTTGGAATTATGGATCAGACCCACCGTCCGCCGGCAGCCTGTTGTCGCCAATCCCCTCATCACCTCCGCTTGCCGCTGCACGATTGTTGACCGTCGCTGCCGACAGCCGCCGCGGGACTGCCGCACACAGCCCATTAACCGCTGCCCCCAGCCGCAGTCAGTGGGCTGCAAGCGGCAATCCTGCAGCGGCGACGGTGGTGACAATCGACGATCATGCGCCGTTCGTGCGGAGGTCGTACGACGGCGGTCGACGGTCAACGGTTGTGAGTAAGAACAAAGAACAAACAAATATACAAATTTATAAATTTTTACTAAACGCATTTATGTTCTTTCTCTATTCCAAGAATAGAAATTTTGTGTAATTACCAAATACCTTCTTTTACTCAGAAATTGTTCTTGGAGTAGAAATAGAAAAAAAAAACTATTTCTGAAAAAAAAAATAGTTCCCCAGAATAGAAAAGTTGCCATGCGCACCCTTAGTTTCGCAAATGGTAGGTTTCTCGAGAGATTGGCTGAACGAGGAATGACGATGTATAAAGTGGTCAACTTATTCATGTACTTGAACTCAGCCAGGCTAGCGTTGTTTCGCGGAGTTTTATCCTCGGCCTCCCACTGATCAAAACTCTCTTCCATAGACAATTCTTCTAAATTAACCAAGTTTTCAATAACTTCAAGCATGGAACACAATCTCATGTCCAAAAATCTCAATTCTGTTAGTTCACCAATTTCTTTGGGTAGCTGAGCAATTTTAGAATTGAAGAAACTTAGGAATTGCAATCCTTTTAGCTTTCCAAGAGTAGTCACATTCTCTAGATGGCATCCATCAAGACATAGTTGTGAGGTTTTCAAGTAACTTCATCGACAAAAGTAGGGAGGTAAAAGATAAGCTAGTCTAATCCAAGACTTGGAGCTTCTCCATAGATTCGAAAAATGAGTTGAGCATTTTGAGAATGTTTTATTCTAATGACCAAAGAATCCTCATGTTAGGACAGTCCAATTTTTTGGGTAATTCATCAATGTCAACATAGTAGAAGGCCATTGCGATGCATTTTCTAAGATCATACTATGACCATTCTTTAAACCCAAAATCCTTTCTCCCCACCAAGGCATTCCATTCCGTGTCAATAAATTTGTCATGCATAGAGATGGCCACATCAATAATTGGGTCATGCATGCTCAACTGAGCCCAGTCATCACTGCCTAGCAATAAAGAAGAGTCAAGGAGGCGACGTCAATCCATAATCAACCTTTTCTAGTGTCTTCGGAGGTCTTGCTGAATTTTTTATATAAACCCAAGCCCATGCAGCAGATAAGGGCATCCCTTATGCCAAGTCCCCGAGAGACAAGAGGATGAACCAAGAACAGCGCTTTGATCCTCTCATCTTTTAAGTCATTGTAACGAAGGTCCACTATTGATTTTACATTGGATCCTTCTTTGTAGGTCAAAGCATCCCTCCATTCAGGCAAATCTCCACACTTCAACCTTTTAGCCACTAAGAGAATCATGAGAGGCAAGCCTCCACAATTCTCAACGACTCTATCAACGAGGATCTTAAATTCTGGGTCGCTAACTCTGTCCCCCACTGTCCTTTAAAAGAGTATACGTGCTTCTCCATGCTTTAACTTACTGAGTTGGAATTATGGATCAGAGCCACAGTCCGCTGGCAGCCTGTTGTCGCCAACCGCCACCCGACCGCCGCCTGCCGCTGCATGACCGCGAACCGTCTCTGCCGAAGGCCACCGCAAGATCGCCGCACACAGCGCATTAGCCGCCGCCCCCAACCGTAGTCAGTGGGCTGCAAACGGCAATCCCGAGGCGACGATCTGTGGTGACAATCGAAGGTCGTGCGCCGGTCGTGCGACGATCGTGCACCGTTCGTACGGCAGTCATATGGTGGCGGTCGGTGGTCGACAGTCTGTCAATAAGAAGAAAGGACAAACAAATATACAAATTTATAAATTTTTACTAAACGCATTTCTATTCTTTCTCTATTGCAAGAATAGAAATTTTGTGTAACTACCAAATACCTTATTTTACTCAGAAATTGTTCTTGGATTAGAAATAGAAAAAAAAAACTATTTCTGAAAAAAAAAAAATAGTTCCCCGGAATAGAAAAGTTGCCACGCGCACTCTTAGTTTCGCAAATAGTAGGTTTCTCGAGAGATTGGCTGAACGAGGAATGACAATCTATAAAGTGGTCAACTTATTCATGTAGTGGAACTCCACTAGGCTAGTGTTGTTTCACGGGGTTTTATCCTCGGCCTCCCACTAATCAAAACTCTCTTCCATAGACAATTCTTCTAAATTAACCAAGCTTTCAATAACTTCAAGGATGGAACACAATCTCATGTCCAAAAATCTCAATTACTGTTAGTTCACCAATTTCTTTGGGCAGCCGAGCAATTCTAGAATTGAAGAAACTTAGAATTGCAATCCTTTTAGCTTTCAAGAGCAATCACATTATCTAGATGGCATCCATCAAGACATAGTTGTGAGGTTTTCAAGTAACTTCATCGACAAAAGTAGGGAGGTAAAAGATAAGCCAGTCAAGTCCAAGACTTGGAGCTTCTCTATAGATTCGAAAAATGAGTCGAGCATTTTGAGAAAGTTTCTTCTAATGACCGAAGGATCCTCATGTTTGGACAGTCCAAATTTTCAAGAAATTCATCAATGTGAATATAGTAGAAGGCCATTGCGGTGCATTTTCCGAGATCATACTGTGACCATTCTTTAAACCCAAAATCCTTTCTCCCGACCACGGCGTTCCATTCTGTGTCAAAAAATTTGTCATGCATAGAGATGGCCACGTCAATAATTAGGTCATGCATGCTCAACTGGGCCCGGCCATCACTCCCTAGCAACAAAGAAGAGTCAAAGAGGTGACGTCAATCCATAATCAACCTCTTTCTAGTGTCTTCGATGGTCTTGCTGAATTTTTTATATAAACCCAAGCCCATGCAGTAGATAAGGGCATCCCTTATGCCAAGTCCCCGAGAGACTAGAGGAGGAATCAAGAACGGTGCTTTAATCCTCTCATCTTTTAGGTCATTGTAACAAAGGTCCACTATTGATTTTACATTGGACCCTTCTTTATAAGTCGAAGCATGCCTCCATTCAGGCAAATCTCCACACTTCAACCTTTTAGCCACTTAGAGCATCATAAGAGGCAAGCCTCCACAATTCTCGACACTCTATCCACGAGGATCTTAAATTCGAAGTCGACAACTCTTTCCCCTACTGTCTTTTAAAAAGAGTATACGTGCTTCTCCATGCTTTAACTCACTAAGTTGGAATTGTGGATCGAGCCACCATCCGACGCAGCGACTGTTGTCCTTTGCGCCACACAACCGCACTTTGTTGCCCGACCCGGCAGTCGCTGCCGGCCCCGGCCACCGCCAAGATTGCCGCACGTAACGTATTAGCCACCGCCCGAACCGCAGTCATTGAGCTGCAAGTGGCAATCCCACGGTGGCGATCGGTGGTGGCAACCGACGGTCGTGTGCCAGTCGTGCGACGGTCGTGCAGCGTTCGTGCGGCAGTCATATGGCGGCGGTTGGCGATCAACGGTCTGTGAGTAAGAAGAAAGAACAAACAAATATAAAAATTTATAAATGTTTACTAAACGCATTTCTATTCTTTTTCTATTCCAAGAATAGAAATTTTGTATAATTACCAAATACCTTGTTTTACTCGAAAATTGTTCTTTGAGTAGAAATAGAAAAAAAAAACTATTTCTGAAAAAAAAATTCCTTGGAATAGAAACGTTGCCATGCGCACCATTAGTTTCGCAAATGGTAGGTCTCTTGAGAGATTGGCTGAACGAGGCATGACAATGGATAAAGTGGTCAACTTATTCATCTACTTTAACTCAGCGAGGCTAGCGTTGTTTCGAGGGTTTTTTTATCCTCGGCCTCCAACTGATCAAAACTCTCTTCCATAGACAATTCTTCTAAATTAACCAAGCTTTCAATAACTTGAAGCATGGAATACAATCACATGTCCAAAAATCTCAATTCTATTAGTTCACCATTTTCTTTGGGCAGCCGAGCAATTCTAGAATTGAAGAAACTTAGGAATTGCAATCTTTTCAGCTTTCCAAGAGCAATCACATTCTCCGAGATGGCATCCATCAAGACATAGTTGTGAGGTTTTTAAGTAACTTCATCGACAAAGGAGGAGGTAAAAGATAAGCCAGTCAAGTCCAAGACTTGGAGCTTCTCCATAGATTAGAAAAATGAGTCGAGCATTTTGAAAGTTTTCTTCTAATGACCGAAGAATTCTCATGTTCGGACAGTCAATTTTTCAGGAAATTCATCAATGTCAACATAGTAGAAGGCCATTGCGGTGCATTTTCTGAGATCATACTGTGACCATTCTTTAAACCCAAAATCCTTTCTCCCGACCAAGGCGTTCCATTCCGTGTCAATAAATTTGTCATGCATAGAGATGGCCACGTCAATAATTAGGTCATGCATGCTCAGCGGGCCCGGCCATCACGCCTAGCAACAAGAAGAGTCGGAGGCGATGTCAATCCATAATCATCCTCTTTCTAGTGTCTTCGGTGGTCTTGCGGAATTTTTTATAAAAACCCAAGCCCATGCAGTAGATAAGGGCATCCCTTATGCCAAGTCCTCGAGAGACTAGAGGATGAACCAAGAACAGCGCTTTGATCCTCTCATCTTTTAGGTCATCGTAACTAAGGTCCACTATTGATTTTACATCTGACCCATCTTTATTGGTCAGAGCATCCCTCCATTCAGGCAAATCTCCACACTTCAACCTTTTAGCCACTCAGATCATCATAGGAGGCAAGCCTCCACAATTCTCGACACTATATTCACGAGGATCTTAAATTCAAGGCCGGTAACTCTATCCCCCGCTGTCTTTTAAAAGAGTATACGTGCTTCTCCATGCTTTAACTCACGACTTGGAATTATGGATCGAGCCACCGTATCGCTTTGGCGACTCGTTGTCGCCAACCACCACATGACTGCCGGCTGCCACTACACGACTGCCGTCCGTCTCTGCTGACGGCCACCGCAAGACCACCGCACACAGCGCATTAGCCGCTGCCCCCAACCGCAGTAAGTGGGCTGCAAACGGCAATCCCGAGGCGGCGATAGCTGGTGACAAATCTATGGTCGTGCGCCGGTCGTGCGACGAACATGCGATGTTCGTGCGGCGGTCGTACGGTGGCGGTCGGCGGTCGACGGTCCGTGAGTAAGAAGAAAAAACAGGACAAATATAAAAGTTTATACATTTTTACTAAATGCATTTCTATTCTTTTTCTATTCCAAGAATAAAAATTTTGTATAATTACCAAATACCTTATTTTACTTAGAAATTCTTCTTGGAGTAGAAATAGAAAAAAAAAAAAAACTATTTCTGAAAAAAAAAATTAGTTCCCAAGAATAGAAAAGTTGCCATGCGCACCCTTAGTTTCGCAAATGGTAGGTTTCTTGAGAGATTGGCTGAATGAGGAATGACAATGTATAAAGTGCTCAACTTATTCATGTAATTGAACTCAACCAGGCTAGCATTGTTTTGCGGGGTTTTATCCTCGGCCTCCCACTGATCAAAACTCTCTTCCATAGACAATTCTTCTAAATTAATCAAGCTTTCAATAACTTCAAGCATGGAACACAATCTCATGTCCAAAAATCTCAATTACATTAGTTCACCAATTTCCTAGGGCACCCGAGCAATTCTAGAATTCAAGAAACTTAGGAATTGCAATCCTTTCAGCTTTCCAGGAGCAGTCACATTCTCCGGATGGCATCCATCAAGACATAGTTGTGAGGTTTTTAAGTAACTTCATTGACAAAATAAGGGAGGTAAAAGATAAGCCAGTCAAGTCCAAGACTTGGAGCTTCTCCATAGATTCGAAAAATAAGTCAAGCATTTTGAGAATGTTTTCTTCTAATAGTGAAGAATACTCATGTTCGAGACGGTCAATTTTCAGGAAATTCATCAATGTCAACATAGTAGAAGGCCATTGCTGTGCAATTTCTAAGATCATACCGTGACCATTTTTAAACCAAAATCCTTTCTCCCCACCAAGGCGTTCCATTTCGTGTCAATAAATTTGTCATGCATAGAGATGGCCACGTCAACAATTGGGTCATGCATGCGCAACTAGGCACAGCCATCACTACCTAGCAACAAAGAAGAGTCAAGGAGGCGCGTCAATCCATAATCAACCTCTTTCTAGTGTCTTCGGTGGTCTTGCTGAATTTTTATATAAACCCAAGCCCATGCAATAGATAAGGGGATCCCTTATGCCAAGTCCACGAGAGACTAGGGCACGAACCAAGAACAGGCGCTACGATCCTCACATCTTTTGGGTCATTGTAACTAAGGTCCACTATTAATTTTACATTGGACCCTTCTTTATAGGTCGAAGCATCCCTCCATCCAGGCAAATCTCCACACTTCAACCTTTTAGCCACTCGGAGAATCATAGAGAGGCAAGCCTCCACAATGCTCGACCTTTTGTATCCACGAGGATCTTAAACTCGGGGGTCGATAACTTTCATCCCCCACTTTGTCCTTTAAAAGAGTATACGGGCTTCTCCATGCTTTAACTCATTGAGTTGGAATTATGGATCGGAGGCCACCATCCGTCGCTGACTTGTTGTCGCCATGACCGGCCACGACCACCGCTGCCGGTGCACGACCGCCGACCATCGGCTGTGTACGGGCATTTTGCCCAAGATAAGCCCCGCAGCGCATTAGCCGCCCGCCCCAACATGATAAGTGAGTTGCAAGCGCAATCCCGGCGTGACAATCGGTGGTGACAATCGCGGCGTATGCAAGTTGTGCGGCAGATCGTGCGCCCGTTCTTGTGCGATCATCTGATGTGATCGGCGGTCGATGGTGTGAGTAGAAGAAGAACAAACAAATATAAAAATTTATAAATTTTTATTAAACGCATTCTATTCTTTTTCTATTCCAAGAATAGAAATTTTGTATAATTACCAAATACCTTGTTTTACTTTCGAAATTGTTCTTGGAGTAGAAATAAAAAAAAATTATTTTTGAAAAAAAAATAGTTCCCTAGAATAGAAAAGTTGCCATGCACACCCTTAGTTTCGCAAATGGTAGGTTTCTTGAGAGATTGGATGAACGAGGCAAGACAATGTATAAAGTGGTCAACTTATTCTTGTACTTGAACTCAGCCAAGCTAGCGTTGTTTAAGCGGGGTTTTATCCTCGGCCTCCTACTAATCAAAACTCTCTTCCGTGAACAATTCTTCTAAATTAACCAAGCTTTCAATAACTTCAAGCATGGAACACAATCTCGGGTCAAAAATCTCAACTATGTTAATTCCCCAATTTCTTTGGGCAGTCGAGCAATTCTAGAGTTGAAGAAACTTAGGAATTGCAATCCTTTCAGCTTTCAAGAGCAATCACATTCTCCAGATGGCATCCATCAAGACATAGTTGTGAGGTTTTTAAGTAACTTCGTCGACAAAAGGAGGAGGTAAAAGATAATCGAGTCAAGTCCAAGACTTGGAGCTTCTCCATAGATTCGAAAAATGAGTCGAGCATTTTGAAAGTTTTCTTCTAATGACCGAAGAATCCTCATGTTCGGACAGTCCAATTTTTCAGGAAATGCATCAATGTTAACATAGTAGAAGGCCATTGCGGTGCATTTTCTGAGATGATCTTGTGAGCATTCTTTAAACCCAAAATCCTTTCTCCAGACCGAGCGTTCCATTCCGTGTCAATAAATTTGTCATGCATAGAGATGGTCACGTCAATAATTAGGTCATGCATGCTCAACTGGGCTCAGCCATCACTGCCTAGCAACAAAGATGAGTCAAGGAGGCGACGTCAACCCATAATCAACCTCTTTCTAGTGTCTTCGGTGGTCTTGCTGAATTTTCTATATAAACCCAAGCCCATTCATTAAATAAGGGCATCCCTTATGCCAAGTCCCGAGACTAGAGGATGAACCAAGAACAGCGCTTTGATCCTCTCATCTTTTAGGTCATTGTAACTAAGGTCCACTATTGTTTTACATCGGACCCTTCTTTATGAGTCAAAGCATCCCTCCATTGAGACAAATCTCCCACACTTCAACATTTTAGTGACTGAGAGAATCTTAAAAGGCAAGCCTCCACCAATTCTTTCGACCATTCTATCCACGAGGATCATAAATTCAGGGTCGATAACTCTGTCCCCCACTGTCCTTTAAAAGGCATACGTGCTTCTCCATGCTTTAACCCCTTTGAGTTGGAATTATGGATCGAGCCACCGTCACGGCCTATTATCGCCAACCGCCACACGACCGCCGCTGCCCGGCGCACGGCCATTGCCGACCGTCGCTGCCAAGCCGCCGCAAGACCACGCATAAACGTGCTTCGCACGCCCACAACGCGATCGGTGAGCTGCAAGCGGCAATCCACAGCGTGTCGGTGGTGACATTCGGCGGTCGTGCAACGATCGTGCAACAATCGTGCGACGGTCGTGCGGTGTTCATGCGCGTTCGTACGAGCGGTCGGTGGTCGACAGGTGTGGTAAAGAAGAAAGAACAAACAAATATAAAAATTTATAAATTTTTACTAAACGCGTTTCTATTATTTTTCTATTCCAAGAATAGGAATTTTGCATAATTACCAAATACCTTATTTTACTCAGAAATTGTTCTTGGAGTAAAAATAGAAAAAAAAAAAAAGCTATTTCTGAAAAAAAAAATAGTTCCTGGAATAGGCTGTTTTGTGCCATACGCACCCTTAGTTTCGCAAATGGTAGGTTTGTTGAGAGATTGGCTGAGCGAGGAATGACAATGTATAAAGTGGTCAACTTATTCATGTACTTGAACTCAGCCAGGCTAGCGTTGTTTCAAGCGGTTTTATCCTCGGCCTCCCACTAATCAAAACTCTCTTCCATACACAATTCTTCTAAATTAACCAAGCTTTCAATAACTTCAAGCATGGAACACAATCTCATGTCCAAAAATCTCAATTCTGTTAGTTCACCATTTTCTTTGGGCAGCCGAGCAATTCTAGAATTCAAGAAACTTAGGAATTGCAATCCTTTCGATTTCCAGAGTAGTCACATTCTCCAGATGGCATCCATCAAGACATAGTTGTGAGGTTTTTAGTAACTTCATCGACAAAAACGGGAGGTAAAAGATAAGCCAGTCAAGTCAAGACTTGGAGCTTCTCCATAGATTCAAAAAATGAGTCGAGCATTTTGAGAATGTTTTCTTCTAATGATTGAAGAATCCTCATGTTCGGACGATCAAATTTGTCAGGAAATTCATCAATGTCAACATAGTAGAAGGCCATTGCGGTGCATTTTAGAGACCATCTGTGACCATTCTTTAAACCCAAAATCCCTTCTCGACCAAGGCGTTCCATTTCGTGTCAATAAATTTTTCATGTATAGAGATGGCCACATCAATAATTAGGTCATGCATGCTCAAAGATTTGGAGCTGACCATCAACCTAGCAACAAGAAAGTCAAGGAGGCAACGTCAATCCATAATCAACCTTTTCTAGTGTCTTCGGTCGTCTTGAGGAATTTTTTATATAAACCCAAGCCCATGCGGTAGATAAGGGCATCCCTTATGCCAAGTCCCCGAGAGACTAGAGGATGAACCAAGAACAACGCTTTGATCCTCTCATCTTTTAGGTCATTGTAACTAAGGTCCACTATTGATTTTACATTGGATCCTTCTTTATAGGTGACGAGCTTATCGCTCCATTCAGGCAAATCTCCACACTTCAACCTTTTAGCCACTAAGAGAATCATAAAGAGGCAAGCCTCCACAATTCTCGACCAGCGTATCCATCGAGGAACTTAAATTCAGGGTCGATAACTCTGTCCCCACTTGTCTTTTAAATGAGTATCGTGCTTCTCCATGCTTTAACTCACTGAGTTGGAATTATGGATCGAGCCAAATCCGCCGGCAGCTGTTGTATGCTGCCGCCTACGACCCGCGCTTGCCCATTTTGCCACATTGCCCGACCGTCGTTCTTGTGACGCCCTATAAGACCGCCCTGCCCGCTGCCCATTGCCGCCCCAACCGCTTGATCAGTGGGCTGCAGTAGCAATCTGCATGATCGATGGTAGCAGTTTGATCGTACGCGAGTCGTGCGAACGGATTCCCGGGGTATCGCGGCGTGATCGTGATCGGCAGTGCATGAGTAAGATGAAAGAACAAACAAATATAAAGATTTATAAATTTTTACTAAGCGCATTTCTATTCTTTTTCTATTCCAAGAATAGAAATTTTGTATAATTACCAAATACCTTATTTTACTCAGAAATTTTTCTTGGAGTAGAAATAGAAAAGAAATTATTTCTGAAAAAAAAAATAGTTCTGGAATAGAAATGTTGCCATCGCACCCTTAGTGTCGCAAATGGTAGGTTTTTTGAAAGATTGGCTGAGCGAGGAATGACCATGTATAAAGTGCTCAACTTATTCATGTAATTGAACTTCGACCAGGCTAAGCGTTGTTCGCGGGGTTTATCCTCGGCCTCCCACATCAAAACTCTCTTCCATACACAATTCTTCTAAATTAACCAAGTTTTCAATAACTTCAAACATGGAACACAATCTCATGTCCAAAAATCTCAACTGTTAGTTCACCAATTTCTTTGGGCAGCCGAGCAATTCTAGAATTCAAGAAACTTAGGAATTGCAATCCTTTCAACTTTCAAGAGCAGTCACATTCTCCATGGCATCCATCAAGACATAGTTGGGAGGTTTTTTAAGCAACTTCATCGACAAAGGAGGGAGGTAAAAGATAAGCCAGTCAAGTCCAAGACTTAGAGCTTCTCCATAGATTCGAGAAAAAATGAGTCTAGCATTTTGAGAATGTTTTCTTCTAATGACCGAAGAATCCTCATGTTCGGACAGTCAATTTGTTAGGAAATTCATCAATGTCAACATAGTAGAAGGCCATTGTGGTGCATTTTCTGAGATCATGTGACCATTCTTTAAACCCAAAATCCTTTTTCACGACCAAGGCGTTCCATTTCGTGTCAATAAATTTGTCATGCATAGAGATGGCCACATCAATAATTGGGTCATGCATGCTCAACTAGGCCCGACCATGCTGCCTAGCAACAAAGAAGAGTCAAGGAGCAGCGTCAATCCATAATCAACCTCTTTCTAGTGTCTTCGGTCGTCTTGCGGAATTTTTTATATAAACCCAAGCCCATGCAGTAAAATAGGGCATCCCTTATGCCAAGTCCTCGAGAGACTAGAGGATGAACCATGAACAACGCTTTGATCCTCTCACCTTTTAGGTCATTGTAACTAAGGTCCACTATTGATTTTACATTGGATCCTTCTTTATAGGTGAAGCATCCCTCCATTCAGGCAAATCTCCACACTTCAACCTTTTGGCACTAAGAGAATCATAAGAGGCAAGCTCACACAATTCTCGACCACTCTATCAACGAGGATCTGAAATTAAGGTGATAACTCTTTTTAACACTTGTCCTTTAAAGTATATGTGCTTCTCCATGCTTTAACTTAGTGAGATGGAATTATGGATCGAGCCACCGTCGCCGGCGACTGTTGTCACCATCCGCCACACGGCCCGCCGCTTGCCGCATGACCGCCGGCCGTCGCACCGGCAACACATCCCAAGACCCGCCCATACGCTACCCATGCTTCCGCCCCCCAGCGCGGTCAGTGGGCTGCAGTGGCAATCTGAGCGTCGGTGAGTAGCGGTTAATGATGCGTGCGCCGGTCGTGCGACGGTTGTACGGCAGCGGTCGACGGTCTTGTGAGTAAGATGAAAGAACAAACAAATATAAAGATTTATAAATTTTACTAAACGCATTTCTATTCTTTTTCTATTCAAGAACAAGGAATGACCATGTATAAAGTGGTCAACTTATTCATGTACTTGAACTCGGCCCGGGCTAGCGTTGTTTGCGGGGTTTTATCCTCGGCCTCCACGATCAAAACTCTTCCATACCTGATTCTTAAATTAACCAAGTTTTCAATAACTTCAAGCATGGAACACAATCTCATGTCCAAAAATCTACGACTATGTTAGTTCACCAATTTCTTTGGGCGGCCGAGCAATTCTAGAATTGGAGAAACTTAGGAAGCGCAATTCTTTCGGCTTTCAAGAGCAATCACATTCTCCGAGATGGCATCCATCAAGACATAATGATGTGATTCTAAATAACTCCATCGACGAGGGGAGGTTGGTAAATGATAAGCCGATCAAGTCCAATACTTGCAGGTTTCTTCATAGATTCAAAAAATGGGTCGGGCATTTTGAGAAAGTTTTTCTTCTAATAACGGAGGGGAATCCTCATGTTTGGGCGGTTCAATTTTTCAGGAAATTCATCAATGTTAACATAGTAGAAGGCCATTGCGGTGCATTTTTCGAAATCATCTGTGACCATTCTTTAAACCAAAATCCTTTCTCTCAACCAAAGCGTTCCATTCCATGTCAAATTTGTCATGCATAAAGATGGCCACATCAATAATTAGGTCATGCATGCTCAGGCGGGCCCGGCCATCCTTTGCTAATAACAAAAAGAGTCAAGGAGGCGACGTCAATCCACCAATCAACCTATCTCTAGTGTCTTCGATGGTCTTGCTGAATTTTTTATATAAACCCAACCCATGCGGTAGATAAGGGCATCACTTATACTCTAGTCCCGAGAAACTAGAGCATGAACCAAGCTTGACACTTTGATCCTCATCTTTTAGGTCATTGTAACTAAGTTCCACTATTGATTTCATTGGACCCTTCTTTATAGGTCGAAGCATCCCTCCATTCGGCGAAGTCTCACGCTTTAACCTTTTAGCCAGGGAATCAAAAGAGGCAAGCCTCCATAATTCTCGACAACTCCATCCACGAGGATCTTGGGTCGAGGAATTCGTTAACTCTATCCCCCATTATCCTTTCAAAAAAGTATCGTGCTTCTCCATGCTTTAACTCATTGAGTTGGAATTCTAGATCGAGCCACCGTCCGTCGGTAGCACACTTGCATCGCCAACCGCCACACGACCGCCGCATGATCACCGCCTACCTTCGCACGACCACCGGCCGTCGGCTGCCGACGGCCATAGCCCCTCTCGTGAATTCGGTGGGCTGCGACGATAATCTGTGACGGCGGTCGGCGATGACGGTCGACGGTCGTGCGGCGTCGTGCGGCGGTGGCGGCGGTGGGTGGTGGTCCGTGAGAGTAAGAAAAAAAAAGAATAAATATAAAAAGTTATAAATTTTTACCAAACACATTTATATTCTTTTTCTAATCCAATAAAATAAATTTTGTATAATTACCAAATACCTTATTTTACTCAAAGATTGTTCGAGTAGAAATAAAAAAATAAAAAACTATTTACGAAAAAATAGTTCGCGGAATAGAAAGCGTTGTCATGCGCACCCCTTAGTTTCCCTAATGGTAGGTCTCTTGAGAGATTGGCTGAACGAGGAATGGCAATGTATAAAAGTGCTCAACTTATCCATGTTCTTGAACTCGGCTAGGCTAGTGTTGTTTTACGGGGTTTATCCTCGGCCTCCCCGATCATCTTCCATAGACAATTCTTCTAAATTAACCAAGCTTTTAATAACTTCAAGCATGGAACACAATCTCGGGTCAAAAAATCTCAATTTTGTTAGTTCACTCATTTCTTTGGGCAGCCGAGCAATTCTAGAATTGAAGAAACTTAGGAACTACAAACCTTTCAGCTTTCAGACGGTCACATTCTCAGAGATGGCATCCATCAAGACATAGTGATGTGAGGTTTAAGTAACTCCATCGACGAAGGGAGGAGATAAAGATTAGCCGAGTCAAGTCCAAGACTTGGAGCTTCTCCATAGATTCGAAAAGAAATTCGGGCGGTTTGAGAAAGTTTTCTTCTAATAACAGAATAATCCTCATGTTCGGGCAATCCAATTTTTCAGGAAATTCATCAATGTCAATATAGTAGAAGACCATTACGGTGCATTTTCTGAGATCTGTGACCATTCTTTAAACCCAAAATCCTTTTGCACGACCAAGGCGTTTCATTACATGTCAATAAATTTGTCATGCATAGAGATGGTAACGTCAATAATTAGGTCATGTATACTCAAGCTGGCTCAAGCCATCACTTTGCTTTAGTAACAAAGAAGAGTTAAGGAGGCGACTTGATCCATAATCAGCTTTATCTCTAGTGTCTTCGATAGTCTTGCTGAATTTTATATAAACCCAAGCCTATGTAGTAGATAAGGGCATCCTTATGCCAAGTCCGAGAAAGCTAGAGGATAAACCAAGAACAGCGCTTTGATCCTCATCTTTTAGGTCATTGTAACTAAGGTCCATTATTGATTTTACATGAACCGCTTCTTTATAGGTCGAAGCATCCCTCCATTCGGGCAAATCTCCACGCTTCAACCTTTTAGCCATGTTGAGAGAATCAAAGGCAAGCCTCCACGATTCTCGACCACTCTATCTACGAGGATCTTAAATTCAAGGTCATTAACTCTGTCCCCCACTATCCTTTAAAAAAGTATGCGTGCTTCTCCATGCTTTAACTCATTGAGTTGGAATTCTCGTCAAGCCACCATCTATGCGGTAGCACATGCCATCGCCAATTGCCACCGAGTGCCACATGATTGCCGAAGTAGGACCGCCCATGACCTAACGTGCCACCCCTCTATGGCAGGTGGTGGCGCGAGGCATCAATCCTGCGTGTGATGATGGTCGCGGTGGTGTGGTGGTCATGCGGCATTTGTCTGCGCGGTCGTGCGGTAAGAAACGACGATCGGCGGTCCATGACTAAGAAGAAAAAACAAATAAATACGAAAATTTGTAAATTCTTACCGAACGCATTTCTATTTTTATTCCAAGAATAAAAATTTTGTATAATTCACCTTATTTTACTCAGAAATTGTTCCGGAGTAGAAATAGAAAAAAAAAAAAGACTTACGAAAAAAATAGTTCCCTGAAATAAACGTTGCCATTTGCACCTGAAACCATGATGGCCCATGGCGTTTCTTCAGTAGAGAGGGAACAAGCGAGAAAACATCGGGTGCATCTCTTATGCACCTCATTTTTTGGTAATAATCCGTGGAAGTGGCTTCCGTCAACTTGTTCTTGGCTGATTTCTTTCTTGAATTTTGCAGAGGAGACACGAAGAGCTATCACAAGAAGCATGAGGTTTTTACATTTCTTGCCTACATTCACGTTAGCATGAAAGCATTAGTAATTAAAATTTCTTAATTCATTATTTAAAGATTTCAATTTGCATGTGCAGGTGACCGTAACCCAACATAATTTATTACGTATCTTATGAGATTTACATGTGACTTCCAATTCTTAAATTGGAAATTCTTTGAT